>VWZF01001885.1:5457-18026 GCA_013396755.1 Sclerurus mexicanus | reverse complement strand
TCCAGACTGAACACTCCCAGCTCACTCAGATGATCCTCATAAGACTTGTGTTCTAGACACATTGCTGTGAATGAATGGTTTGGTTTCTTAAAGAAAACCAGCAAAGGTATTGGCAAAAGCAGGGTTTAATTTGAATTTGTGAAAATGTGACTTTACAGAGTTTGATGGCAAGGTTCACTCTATTACTTGCTGCACAGATTNAGGTTCACTCTATTACTTGCTGCACAGATTAAAGAATAGTGTTAGGATCCAATTATTAAAAGGTGGCTCTGCCTGAATTTAAGGTGCAAATGAAACCATATGCCAAAGTCAATAGTATGGATTTTATTTAAGAGTATATATGAGGGATATAGATAGAAATAGAAAGATAGAGAAGTGGGGGAGAAAGAGAGTGAGAGAGAGAGAGAGATTAAGTAAATGTATATCACCACCATGTGGATCTATGCAGTGTCCCGCTGGTCTTTCTTCACCCTGGTCTGCTCAGTGGTGGGGGGTCCCGAAGTTGTACTTCTGGGGTACCACTTTTATACAGTCCAAGTCCTGGATATTCATGGGGGTAGATGCCATTCTCACAACTTGGGCTGGCATGGGTATAAGGACTTGCTTCCTTTCTCACAGTTTGCCATGGTGGGAGTGTTGTCCTGTGTGCTTACAGGTGGGAATTTTTGTCCGGATAGGTTACCCAGATCTGCTTTACCAGGGTTGACTTCCTGTTGTTGCTGTCTGCACTTTCCCACAGTCTGCACAGTGCAATTCTGTCCAGTGTGCTAATTCCAAACCTTCACCTCCATTTTGGTCTTGGAATTAACACTTTCCTGTTTGCCATCTGTACTTATCTATTGTGGTGGTTTATCTTATGGAAATTTCCTTCTTTGATAGTGTTTTGAGACAGTTCATTGTGCTCTTTAAATCATTGCATATACAAAGGAAGACCAAACTAGAAGTAATTTGGAATGATTTACATGTAAGACNAACTAGAAGTAATTTGGAATGATTTACATGGAAGCCAGGAATGCAAAAGAGTGTAGGGGTGCAAAGGTTATGGATGCAAAGAGAATCAATTCACATGCACATGGGTAAAACCATGTGTGCACCTATTTCTATGTGTGCAAATGTACCCAGCAAAAATTCCCCTTGAGTTCAGTGAAATACTCATGTCAAATCAGCCTAGGCCTTGTCATCAGTGATGGTCCTTTGAGTATCACAAACAGGAGAGTTTGTGAGCTCTGAGAGGTGTCCCACTCAGAGGGAGGTGCTGACTCAGCCCACAGCAGTCCAGGAGAGCTCAAAGGGCCTCACTCAGGACCACTGTTTATAGGGTCACAGAATCATTTAGGTTGGAAAAGACCTCTGAGATCATCAAGTCCAACCTTTGACTAATCATCATCTTGTCATGATTGGCTTTAGTCATCAGTAAGTTTCCATCCTGGCCATAACCAAGTCAGTAACTACTGGGCTTTTTTCTCAAAGTGCAGTAACAATGGTACCGTTCCACAAGGGCTATGATTCAGGTAAATGGTGTACCAAGGCTACAAAGGATAACTGCTTATCCTTTGTTGTCTTCCTTGACCGGGCAGTTGTTGTTTCTGGTTGTTCCCACCTTTACCATGCAAGAGCTCCTGGTACGACCAGGGAGTGCCTCACAGCCCAACTGGTATGGTCAATGGATGCTTCACTGCTCAGCCAATTTGTTTGAGGCTTATCAGGAGCTTCTGAGATAATAGAGCAGGCCCGAGGATGGAAGGGGTGTGGGGGTGGGGATGCACCACCACAACCCTTCATTGCCCTACTTTGGACATGCTCCAGCACCTCGATATCTTTCTTGTAGTGAGGGGCCCAAATCTGAACACAGGACATTCTTCTGAGTTGCCTGCCCCTTCTTCCAAAGGTACTAAACTCTCCTGCTTTTTCCTGAGTTCCAACAAAATGGAAAAGGTCCTAAGGGAGCTGACTAGATGCCCTCCTTGATCTGCTTCTTGTCAACAGAGTGGATCTCGTGACTGAAGTGGAGATTGGTGGCCGTCTTGGCCACAGCGACCATGAGGCAATCGAGTTTAAAATCTCAGGACAGGGGGAAAAGTGCCAGCAAAACCTCAACTCTGGACATGAGATTGCCCTCAGACTTCTTGTTGCAATTTCATCACTGCCTGCCTGAAAAGTCAATAATGGATAATAATCTGAGGGCTGTACCAGGGTAGGAAGCTTTGTCTTCACATCTTGAACCTGGGCCCCAGAGAGGCAGCAGACTTCCCTAAGGAATGGGTCTGATCTGCATATGGTGCCTTCTGTTCCCTTCAGAACAGAGTCTTCTATGAAAATGACCCATCTTTTTTTTCTTTATGTAGAGCTGTTGTCATGGTTGTTATCTTTCTTGCAGTAAAGCATCTAGTAGATTTGAGGGAAGGAGAGTATGTGTGGTGAGAAGGGACTTGTCTATTAACTATGCTCATTTTGGTGAAGCATAAAATAAGCTTATAGGTATCATTAATGTTAGAAAAATCTCTTTTTATTAAATTTAGGAAAACGGCAAAAGTCTGTGAAACAAAAGGAATATAACGAACAGGAAAAATTAATTACAGCACATGTTGGGTGTCCGAGTCACGTAGGACTCCCAGGAGCACACTTTCTGATTCAAAAACTGCACCTTTTAAATATTCTCAAAGTCCAACCCAGTTTATGATGTGGGGGAGATGTTTCTTCTCCTTGGATTGGCTCTTCTGTGCCCCCCGTCATGCCAGGTGTGGAGTCTCAGGCAACATGGCAGCCTCCATACCCCACCACATGGCCTGAGTAGCCATGTGACACAAGGCTGTGATGTAATTGCCCTATTCCCGGACCCTGGGTCCCTGGCATGCATTCCAAAATTGGACTGCATGCCTTACAACTTCTGCGAAATGCCTATAGGTTAGTAACAAGAAAAAAGACAAAAACAACTCTTTTGTTAGTACCCTTTTCTCAGTTCATCTGTTTCTAATAAAACCGGTCTTTCTACTTCTCATATTAAGAAGAAAGTGTTGTGAGGAACTGGACTTTTAAAATTGCCTTAAAACATTGCTGCTGGAGCAAGCTGTGCAAGCCTTCTTCCAGGGGATTGAAGATAAGACTGAAGGGAGGAGGCCATAGCCCACAAGCTGTTAGATTTGTGAGGCCCTAGGGGTGAAGTCTTGGATTTGGGATGCTTCTTTTAGGTGTGTGATGTTTATCTAAGGGAGACCAGTGGCACACTCTGGGCATGTGATGCTTATCTCCAAGGAGTCAGGCTGTGTCAAAAGGGGCCTCTTGTGCACACACCCATCACTGCCCTAGAGAATGCCTGGCTTTTAGCAGGGATGCCTCCTGGGCGGCCCTCCCTCCCCAAGCCTAAATGACTTTGCAAAATCAGCACACCTCCAGGCTCTGCAAAAACAGCCCCCCCCCTCCACACACAGGAGCCCAAGGAGGGTTTCTCAGGGTATGTAAACCCCCCAAATTTTGTGTTTCGTGGACTTCTCTCCCCTACCACTCCCTGATGGACCAAGACACCAACGACGACAACAACCAAGTTTGCTGGAGACCTTTGAGTGACGACTATAAAACTTTTATTCTTTCTCTCTCTCTTTTCCCTTACACATTTTCTTGGGTGGCTATATTACAACCTAAATGGCTGAATACCTGTTCTTTTTTGCAATGCCTTTATGCTTTCTATTGCCATGTTACTGTAGATTACCAAAATGGCTACATACTTGTTTTCTTTGTAACCAAATAGTTCTAAAATAAATCCTTTATATATATCTGCAAACACTGATCATCTAATATCATTTTACTTTAATCCACTCCAAAGGATTTAATAATGAAAAAAAAGTTATGGTGGGCTGGGTCGTAACAAGTGTATTTAAAATTTCCAAGTTGGCTTTGCAGAGAAAAGTGAGACCTGCGTACTGAATTTTTTTATGTGGCTTCCATTTCATTACTATCTTTGCCAACTCTTCAGTAACTGAGAGTTTTTCAGATTGTGTTTTATAGTCTGCCCTATGAGTAAAGAATACATTGTTGCAAGAGTAGGATGAAGTTTTGGGGGGTAAGCTGGTGTTATAGGCAATGAGTGATATCAGCATTTAATTTATTTATTAAAAACAGTGTTAAGTAACTTTATTTGTTAGAATAAAATAAAATAAAAAAATGAGTGAATTTTATTAGAAAAAGCAGTGAGTGATTTCAGCTTTAGTGATTCCAGCTCATTTGCCCCACGACCTAGTGATTTCAGCTTTGAGTGGAGGGCAGGCCAAAAGGCAACAGCAGGATGCTGGGCGGTTTGGAGGGACTGGGCCCAGCCAAGGCTCGCACTGGCTGTGTGCCAGCGCTCGGTTTTTATTCACTTTTGGCTGCCTAAGTCACGCCCCCTTTGAGCAAGCTAGAGTCTTTTGTGCACGCCCAGTTTGGGCTTAGGTATTGCGAAATGCTCTGCGTTGTGTATTGCACAATTTGTCCAGGCGGTCTTGCTTCTGAGGTNAGAGCCTCCGCCGGCAGGGGATGAGAGGGAAGGGGGGTCCGCCTCGGTCCTGTGGGTGCCTCACAGCCGGGGCTTGAAAGATAAGGGGGGGGGAAGTGGGTCTGTGGCCAGAACTCTGCTAGCTCTGCCGGCTATGCAGAGAGGAAAGATAAGGGGAGGGAAGGGGGTCTGGAAAACTGGTTTGGTAAGGATAGATAACAGGGACTCGGCTAACTTCATTTGCACATCTGTAAGACAGGATGGGTGGATGCAAATTCCTCAGATTATTTCTTAGTAACTATCTTCTTGGGGCTGATGAAAAGATTCCTAAGGTTTTAAGCAAACCAACCTCCACATTCAAACAAATAAAATAATAAAATATCCTCTTGGTTTTGATCAGTAAATTAACAAATTTCATCCATAACAGCTGGCCTCTATTAAATCAAATTAAAAATAATAATCTGATCATATCTCTGTGTGTTTCAGTACTAAGCATGAGTATTTGTCTCTTATAAAGTTGTAAATAAAACATCCTCAAAGACAAATATTAGAAAACTGTAATGGACAAAATACAGAAACTCTGTGTTGTTAAAGAAAATGTTTACTTTCTTCTGTTAGAAGTTAAGGTTAAAGATACTGATCTGAAATAAAGATTGGTTTTACTCAAGCCTGGTATATTTATATATTTTAATCATTAGTGTGAGAGCCTTAAAAGTCTGGGGATCAGTCTTAATAGCTGGGAAGAGTAAAGAAACTTAAATGGCATTTAAGATTGCTTTGAGATTGGTCTTTTAATATTCTGCCCTCAAGAGCTTCATTTGGAAGCTAAACAATTACATTATGATGACTGATGGATTCTATTCCCAGGTTTTTTTACTGTCAGGGAAATTTTTGCAGACTTGGTCTTAATTACAATAAATACAAGTCATTACTTTGAGCGCACCTTTTTTTAAAAAAAAGATAATAGATCTCGGCAGATTTTTAGAGAAAATATTTGGTAGATTTTTTCTAATGTCTAAAATAATTAAATTTGTTTAACATCAGTGAGTATCAAGTTGCATCATCAGATTCTCAACTGTCTTTCTATTTGTTTGACATAAGCATATTTTTTTTCATTTGCATTTTGAGAAAATCTATGAAAATATAGTGTTTATACTGAATTAAACACAGATTTACACTGTAAGAGTTAAATATACATGTTGGAAGTTACATTACAAATAAAACCATATGAGGTACTTAATTTAATGCAATTAATCTCGGTTGTGTAATTCACAATGCTAATTCACAGCTAAATTACTTTTTACTTTCACTGTGGCATCTCTAATTGTAGCACAATGATTTGCTATGTTCTACTACTAAAAAACACCTGAAGCTTGTATCTAAAATCTGTTTATATCAGCTACTTATTTTTAAGACTGACATTCACTTTGAAAAAAGTTCAAGTGAAAACACTAGAAAATGCTTGCAAGTACACCTTTTATTTTATGGTAGATGCTCTAGAATAATTGCAATTTCATAATAAAGATAAATAAATTAGAGAACTTATTGCTATGTGTATTTGGGAAGTGCGAGTAGTTTCTGTATTTGAGGGCACTTAACCATTGCTCTCTGCTTTTTTTGTCCTGTTTAGTCTTAATGATTTTTTAAAAGCTTTTTATCTTCTTTATTGCTATGTTTAAGATTCTGCACGTAATTTTTAACAGTCCAGATAATTGGCTATGAAGAGGAAACAGAGGAATTAATAATACAGAGCTAGAAAAAACTTGAATCTCAAAATTAGGGCTATAGTTATAGAATTATATAATCACAGAATAGTTTGGGTTGTAAGGAACCATAAAGCTCATCTAGTTTCAACCCTCCTGCCATGGGTGGGAACACCTTCCACTAGACCAGATTGCTCAGGACCCCCACAGCTTTCCTGGGGCAACCTGTTCCAGTGCCTCACCACCCTCACAATAAAGACTTTCTTCCTAATATCCAATCTAAACCTACCCTCTTGTCCTATCACTATATGCCCTTGCAAAAAGTTCCTCTCCAGCCTTCTTGCAGGTTATAGTTTCAAAATCTTTCATGGATTTTTTTTTTGTCCCTTGCCAACACAGCGGTTTGGGGGTGGGGATTGGGAGCCTGAAGAGATGGCTTGTTGGAGCTCAACTCTCTCACTACCTGCCAGAGCCAGCTAACTGTCTAAAGCCTAAACAAAGGGATAGCTAATAGCTTTGCATTCCAATGTGATGACTAGGGAGAGGATTAGGGGACGGTGTGGGAGTTTTTGGGTTTTCTTTTTTGGGACTANTTGCCAACACAGCGGTTTGGGGGTGGGGATTGGGAGCCTGAAGAGATGGCTTGTTGGAGCTCAACTCTCTCACTACCTGCCAGAGCCAGCTAACTGTCTAAAGCCTAAACAAAGGGATAGCTAATAGCTTTGCATTCCAATGTGATGACTAGGGAGAGGATTAGGGGACGGTGTGGGAGTTTTTGGGTTTTCTTTTTTGGGACTACACTTTTTCCCTGGCTTGGGAAGTGGTCAGAGAGAGGTTTCCCCATGCTCATTTTTTGCCAGTGCCCCACACCTTTGTTTTCCATCTGCTTGGGTGTCCAGCCACCACTTGTTGGGGTGATGGCAACACTGGGAGAGTGGTTCTGGCTCGCCACTCTGACTCCACACCTCCTGTGCTATTCTCCTGAGAGGACAGCCATCACTGCCTGGATTCACTACTGACTCATCAAGGGGCTGGCGCCATCTGCAGAGGAGTTTCTAACCCCTCCAACGCTTTCAGACAAAAGAAGGGGTTCTTGCGCTGCCCACTGGAAAGCTTCCGGTCATCTCTGTGGCTGCCATTCTCACGTGAGCTCTGGAATCAGCACTGCTCCCTTGCCTGTGTCTTTGCCTCGCAGGAGCCAAACAGTGCCCCCTGCTGACTGTGTTTGAGTCACTGCAGTTTCTGCCTCGCCGGAGCCCGAGAGTGCTCCCTGGNAAATCTTTCATGGAATTTTTCTTTCCTTTACCAATACATAAGTTTGGGAGTTAATGCCCAACCCTCCATTACCAGCTAACAAAAGGGTGGCCAATTGCTTTGCATTCCAACTTAATGATTGGGGGAGGTGGGGGAGGGAGGTTTTTTCCTGGTGCTGGACACATTTCTCTGGGCTCCGACAGTGGTTTGTGGTGAGTCACCATTTTGCTGGACTGGTGGAAGAGCTTTGGAGGGAGCTGCCCTGATTCAGCCCCCCCAACTCTACGCGCTCTGTGCTGCCCACTGGAGAGAGAGAGAGCAGTCACCGACACCTGGATTTGCAACAGGCTCCTGGAGGGCCGACAACCATCTGCAGGGAGCTGCTAACTCCCCACCATCCCCTCAATGCCTTCGGACAAGAGGAGGATCTCTACATTGCCCACAGGAAAGCTTCTATCCCATCCCTTGTGACTGCCATTTTTCCAGAATCACCACCTCTCCCTGGTCGCCTCTGTGCCTCCCCAGAATCCAGGAGGGAGTTTTTGTGGGTGTTGCCTCCTGAGGCACGGCATCGCCCCCTACTGTCCCTCCATTGAAGGGGCAGAGAGAGGACAATTCATTTGAAGGTTTTGATTACAGTGTTGCTGTTTGTTCTGTTCTGGGAGTTTTTTGGTCATATATTTGTAGTTAAGAACTGTTATGCTTTTCTCTACATTTTCTGATTAAAGTCTCTTAATTTCAAAGGATGTGGTGGTTTTTGGGAAGCGGCCCCCTTCCTAGCCCAGATAAACAGCTTTCTTTTAAACTGAGGCAGTTGCTTTTCATAGAATCATAGAATTGTTAAGGTTGGAAAAGACTTTTAAGATCATCAAGTCCAACTGTGGGTCTCAGACCTGGTCTTCTCCTATAGCAAGTGGTTATTTATTTTTCCAATCCCTGTCCTTCACCTGTACCTCAGGTGGTATGACTGGAGCACTTGTTTGTGAAAACCAAGGCAACAAAGTTGTTCAGTACCTCAGCCTTCTCCATGTCCTGGGTAACCAGTCTCCCGCATTCTTCCTGTCATGCTTTTTTCCTTTTTGATTTTTCTTTATGTAGCTCTTGTTCATTAAAAGAAGATAAATTAAAAGCCTTACACTATATTATAGATGCAATTTTGAATGAGAAGAAGAAATAAATCAGGAATTTTTCATGTGGTTTTAATAACATAGGAAATTAAATTACAATTAGAAAGTGTAGTACACTAGTATTTTAATTTTTTTCAGTATGAAAGACTGAAAATATTTAATGATTCACTGTACATGTATGATTTTGCAGTCTTTTTGCCCACTGGCAGAGAAATTGTGGTTTTCAGTTGCCACCTAAATTTTTATTTACATTATTTAGTTTTTCAGACACTAATAATAGTTTTTTAAAATATTTTAGGATTTAACCTTCATTTGAGATTAAATTCAATCTAATGTTTATATTTGTTTTTATTTCTTTAAGGCCCTATTGAATTTGAAGAATGTAATGCATCCAGTGCAGTGGATGGTGAATTGTTGTATCATAGTTATTTATCTAAGAATCCTGTGAATAGGACCTGAGCCTTAGGAGAGAAGGATATTCACATTTTAGTTTCTATATTCTAATAGGCCAAAAAGCTGTTTTTTTCTTTTGAGAAATAAACTTCTATGGAAATGAGACCTACAATATTTTATGTGTGTAGGTTTAGATTAGCTATGAGGAAGGCATTCTTTACTGTGAGAATGGTCAGGCACTTGAACAGGTTGCCCAGGAAAGCTGTGGTTGCCCCATCCCTGGAAGTGTTCAAGGTCAGGTTGGATGGAGCTTGGGGCAACCTGGTCTAGTGGAAGGTGTCCCTTCCCATGGCAGGAGGTTGGAACTAGATGATCCTTAGGGTCCTTTACAACCCAAACCATTCTGGGATTCTATGATAAGCCTTCTGACTGAAACAAAAGAGATACATGTTCAGAAACTACTCTCACATTCCATTTGTCATTGTTTTGGTCTGTATAAAGCACAGAAAGGAACTAAATCTCAGACTAGCATTTAAAAATAATTTTGAAGCTATTTCTGTCTCTATTAAACTATAAGATATGGCTGAGTTTATAGTTACCTGATTTGTGAGAAATTTTGCGTTATTTCACCTTGAAAATTTCTAAAAGTGAAGAGATTCCATATGTGCTGTGTAATGTGTTTCTGTAAATGAGAATACTGAGGGTTTTTTTAACGATATGCTCAAATTGTCAGTTGTTAAATCATGGAAACCAAATTATTTCCACCATTTTGTTTAAAGGCTTGCTGTAGGTAGTATCTTACATAAAAATAAAACTGTAGATTAGTTGGATCAGTTGATTGCAGTTGGTCATTTTTTTTCAAGTTTGGCAGTCTACTTTGACTCAGCAAAAAATGGAGAGAGAAGCAGACATGGCAGTAAGTCTGATGGAACATTTAAATGTATTTTAATTGTAGTACATTAAATGGGTATGAAAGCAAACTTTTTTCTTTACTAAAGCTATATATATCCAGTGCTAAAACCAGGGAAGAAAAGACAGAGAGAAGGTGTGGTTCTAGACTCAGAGGGAGCCTGCATNCTGCCTGTCTTTACTCCTGACCACGTGGGGATTTCACAATCCCCTCCATGCTCCGGGAAGCCTGAGGGAATAGATGGAGCCGTATCCCCTCCAAAGCTGTTAACCATCAGCTGGGAAGCCAAGAAACAGTTTTTATAGGACCAAGATACTACTTTTTAGTAGGGGCTTGCAGGTATCAGGAGCATGCAGGGAAATAAGAACAGGGTATTGAACTGCAGTAGATGAGAGAGACAGGATTCACTTTCTAACCTAAGTGCATTGGCTATTCAGGATTGGCTGGATCAATAGCTCCTTTTGAGTTTCTGTGAGCAGAGTCCCTTTCCTCAAATCTGACAGTGCACCCATCTTCTATAAAATAAGTGACAGTCTAGCATACCCAGCTTGGAGAGTTGAATGTAAAATAGAGATGAGTTTTATAAAGGCTTATGATATTAATGTGTTGTGTGAACCATATATTAATATTTTTTTTAATGAAGTTGATGTTTTTAACTTTGGTAGGCAACTCAGCCCCACACAGCTGCTTTCTGACTCTCCTCCAGTGGGATCAGGGACAGAATTGGAAGGGTAAAATTGAGAAAACTCATGGGTTGAGATAAAGACAGTTTAATAGGGAAAGCAAAAGCCATGTGCACAAGCAAAGCAAACCAAGGAATTAATTCACCACTTCCCATGGGCAGGCAGGTGTTCAGCCATCTCCAGGAAAGCAGGGTCCCATCATGCATAAGAGTGAGAAGACAAACACCATCACTCTGAACATCCTCCCTA
Organism: Sclerurus mexicanus; assembly: GCA_013396755.1. NCBI lineage: Eukaryota > Metazoa > Chordata > Aves > Passeriformes > Furnariidae > Sclerurus > Sclerurus mexicanus. Next base: position 7,239 of record VWZF01001885.1, on the reverse strand, counting down.
CGACAGCTGATTTGGGGATGCCCTTCACCCCCTCCGCCTACGCGGTCCCCGAGATGTCCCGTGGGAGAGACACACAGAGACCACCGGAGAGGGTGCAGAGAGACAGAGTTTATTTAACATGGTCTGGGGTATTTATAGGTTTAACAACCAATGGGGAAAGGGTTAACTAAGGGCCAATAAGGGGACTTCACCTAGCTCTACAGGAAAGGATTCCTGCATACTAAGGTAGGGAGATAAGAATTCTCCCAAGGGGTTTTGGGAAGAAGAAAGGTGATTCAGGGAAAAAAGACAGGGAATCCACGTTACAATACAGTGAAAACTTATACTGTAAGTCCACTCCCACACCTCACTACCTCCTCCTTCCCCCAGCTTTATATACTGAGCATGTCATATGGTCTGGAACATCCCTTTGGTCAGTTGGGATCAGCTGTCCCCACTATGTCCACTCCCATCTTCTTGTCCACCCCCAGCTTACTCACTGGTGGGGTTGTGTGAGAAGCAGAAAAGGCCTTAACTCTGTGTCAGCACTGCTCAGCAATAGCAAAAACATCCCTGTGTTATCAACACTGTTTTCAGCACAAATTAAAAACACAGCCCCATACAAGCTACTGTGAAGAAAATAACTCCGTCGCAGCCCAAGCTGGCACGTTGTGTTACTGAACAACATATTGGAATAATGTTCCTTTAGTTTATTCTTCTGTTCATTTAGTTTAGCTCCATACTTACCTCCACTGTCAGATTTTTGTATCACTTTTCATGGCAGCATTTAAAAGGTATTGGTATTGACGCATTAAAAGGTATTGGCATTTTCATTTAAAAGATATTGGCACTAGTGTCTGACCTTGACATATATACTCATGTCTTTGATTGTTAAATGAAAAGTGTTTGTTTCACAGGGATAAAACCACGAAAAAGGAAGCCTTTTGGTTTATCAGGAATAATGAAAAAAGAAAAAGATATTGAGTCAATGGAAGTATGTTCCCAGCTTGAAACCTTGTCTTATATGAAAACTAGCTGATGTATAACAAGAAAATGTTTTTATAACAGAAGTTTAGAGGAGTGCCATGAATATTAAAACATTACAGCTATTTAAAATGTTTCTAACTAAAAATTTTTAGGAAATAATAGAAATGTTTTTGTAGTAGTCTGTTCGTGTTTCATTCTTTCATCTGCAGAGGTAAGTAGTTCTCCCTTGTTCTACATTTGAACATTGTAGATAATGTGATTCTCATGTGCACTCAACAAAATAGTAGCTCTCTATGTGGAAAAAGTATTGTATGCCTGTGTTTGCAGAATTGAAGCTTTATTTATTTGTTAGAAAAACTTTTGTGTACAGAATAGAAAGAAAAAAACTTTGAATTTTTTTTCAGTAAATTGTGCACATTGATTTCTGAAAGACCATCATTCTAACTCATGACTGATGTCCCACCATGATGCCAGGTATCCACCAAAGCTTCTCTGATACTCCCCTCCTCGCCTAGACTGGGGAGAGAAAATATAATGAAAGGCTCATGAGTTGAGATAAGGACAGGGAGAGATCACTCACCAATTACCAGATGTTTCAGGGAGGAACAGGGGGGTCTGAAGGAATGTGGAAGCTGAAACTCAGACACTGCAGAAAACTTAACCTGAACAGTAGTTTTATTATCAAAGTGGCCAAGCAAACAGGAAAAAACCCAAGAGAGAGAGAAAAGAGAAAATAAGCCTCCAGGTGCCGACACCCAAACTGCCCAAGTGTCTCCCATGGAGTTGTCTCATCGACCCCTGGAATGCCCAGACTTC
>VWZF01001884.1:407145-472573 GCA_013396755.1 Sclerurus mexicanus | reverse complement strand
AGGTCAGGCCGTGGCTGGCGTGGCAGGGGGTGCTGGCTCTGCGCTGCCCTGGACGGGCTCCCGGGGCACCAGCACTGTTGCCATCCCCCACAGGGAAACGTTTTCTGTTCATATCGTTGAAGCCAACCAGGATGGCAGCAACTCCTGTAAATCTGCTGAGGGACATCAAATCCAGCAGAGAGCAGTGACCTGGGCACCAAGGCTCAGTGTCAGGAAGACAAGAGATAAAGTGCAGTTTTGACCCAAATTGTTAAATGAATGAGTAACCCCAAATTCCCTTCTCTAACCCGTCCCAAGGAGTCCTAATCTCACACACAGACCACCTCGCCCCCTATGGTTGGGGGGCTGCCAGCATCCCCATGCCTCTCACAGGGCAGGTTCCCCACCTGCACAGCCCTGCCTTCCAATTTTGGGGTGCTCTGGCCTCAGCTGTACCTCCTGCTGCTGCCTATTGCCTGCTCAGGCAGATGCCGGAGGGAAGCACCTCACAAATCCACACCTGTACACCTGGCTCCATGGTCAGCCAAGGTGGCTGAGAGCCAGCACAGTGTCCTCAGGGCAAAGGCTGTGGAGGGAGGGGACCCTTCCCTTCTGCTCAGCCCTGGTGAGGCCTCACCTGGTGCACTGTTTGCAGTTCTTGGAGCTCCTGGAGTGGATCCAGCAGAGGGTGATAAAGATGATTAAGGGGCTGGAGCATCTCCCTTACATGGAAAGGCTGAAGGTGCTAGGAGTGTTCAGACTGGAGAAGGCTCAGGTGGATCCAATTGGTGTTTATAAAGACCTGATTGAAGTGGAGAAGGTGGAGCCAGAGTTTTCCCAGTGGTGTCCAGTGATGGGCATAAACTGAAAGAGAGGAAATCCAATCTCAACATAAGAAAAACTTTCTTTTTTCTAAAGCTGAAGGTGATAAGCACTGTCACAGGCTTTCTAAAGAGGTGGCAGAGTCTCCGTCCTCAGAGGTATCCAATTTCCAACTGGTCCCATCGCTGACCCTGCTTTAGCCGTTTTTGGAGCAAATCATCTCCAGATCCACCTTCCAGCCTCTTCAGTGCAGACTCTGGCTCTCTTCCAGCCCAGGACCTGGCTGCAGGCTGCTCACAGCACCCAGCTCACAGCAACAGGGAGGATGCTCTGCCAGGACTGTGTGGAGTTTGGGATACTGGCAGCTCCTCTTTGGGCTGAGTTCAACAGGCTTTGACTCCTGTCCTTGTCCCTCCAAGGACTTTCCCTTGCACTTGGAACTTCTCCTCTTGGAACTTCTTCTCCATGCTTCTTCTCTGGCTGACACCTTCTCAATTTTAAAACTCCCTTTTCTAATTAATTCTCTTGTCACCATTTAATCCTATTGATGATCATATTACTCCTTAAATAATCAGTCTGGGGAAAACACCCTTCAGACAAGTATCACCCATTCATTATCACCTTCTTGTTTTAGCAGGGATTGTTCTCAAGGCCAGTTGCCATGGTTGTGCTGGCTGAGAACCCCAGACTAGCCCTGGAGAAGGTGGGTGGTCAGACAGGGCACAAGGGGACTCTCCTTCTCTGGATGAACCCTTCACTTTTTCTCCTTCCCTGCTCCTCAAAACTACCCAAACCAAGGCAGCTTTGTCTGCAGCCTGCCTGCACTGGCAGCCAGGTACTGGACTCACTGTCCTAGGTCTCCAGGAGTGGTAAGGACGGTGGTTACAGGACAGGATGAGACAGTACATGAGAGACCCCATGCACCTTTTCTTCTTGCCACCCTGCTCACAGTATGTGAATGCCGCAGAACCCTCAGCCAGCTCGGTTGAAAGCCACAGGGAGGCTGGGCCAGGAGAGATTGCACAGAGTCAGAGACATGACGTAGCTGAGCCCCAGCTGGGCTGGAGCCAAGCCCAGCCCTGCATCCATCCAGCCTGGACAGGGCTGTCAGGGGAGAACAGCAGCAAACAGCAGGAGGGACGTGCCCCAGCAGTGCATAAAAAGCCCCCGTCAGGGATGGGGGGCAGGTGACACCCTGAGAAGAGCCCAGAGCAGCGCTGCCGGAGCTGTGGCAGAGGGGCATGGAGCAGTACTTCTCAGCCACCCAGAAGATGGAGCAGGAGGTGATGTTCCCCAGCCTGCTCCGAGGGGTCTTCCCGCAGCAGGACGGGGCGGCTCCGGCCGCAGGCAGCCACACGGACCTTTATGAGCGCTACCAGCTGCTGAAGGCCATCAAGCCCATGGTGGAGAAAGGCCTGGCCTCTGTCAATGAGCAGAGCCCGACTGGCACTGACACTGATACAGCTTTAGACGAGGGTGCAGACAGCAATCTGGAGGAGCGCCTCTCCCATCATGTCAATGGCTTGCAGCAAGTTCTGACAGACCTCACCAAAAACACCAAAGCCCTCACACGGAGGTACAGCCAGATCCTGGAGCAGATCAACCTCAGTGAAGATCAGTCCAGCTCTTGAGCCTGCACTCTGTCTCTGAGGTAAGAGATTGGGGATACACAGTGCCAAGGAGGAGCTGGTTGAGGGGTAATATAATCTGTCCTCATGCCCCATCAGCTGTGGGGCTTTCCAAGGCTTGCATCACAACCCCAAACCCCAGGAGTTCTGAGTCTGCCCTTCATTGCTCAACAGATGCATTCTCCTGGATCTGTCTTTCTCAACTGCCCACTGATGCAAGCTGCACCACTGAACAAAGGCCACTCTGTGAGCTCCATGTTGCCCCCAAGACTCCCCAGTTTGCAGCATAGGCAATCTCTTGCTGATGCTGGGCAAACACAAAAGATCCCAGGGACCAAAGTGCTGTTGGTGGGCCCTGAACTCTGGACTCAAGGAGCTGTCAGACACTGGTGCTCCATCTGCTTCTCTTTTTTCTCTGATTGAAAATGTAACAGTCTTTTTTGGGAGGAATTCAGCACTTTCAGGTCTCTAAATATCTGCATTTGGCACACCATCTGAAAACAGCTCAGAGACTTCAGTCTTAGCCTGCACTGAAAAGCAAACCCATTCTCTACGCTGGTGGGACTTTCATCCCTGATATCCCTTGGGTAGACATCCTTGTGCTCCATCAGAGATAGGGCTCATGGCCAAGATCCTGGTAGTGAAGTGGAGAGCACAGAAAGGTGACAGCAGCAACAGAGGGCATTAACAGGACTGTACAATGTTAACACTTGTTTAGGAGGAAACCCAGCCAGGAATGAGGACATCCTGACCAAACTGTGTGCATTATCCCCACAGGGTGATCTGTTGTCCACTGCCCAGTGATACATTTTCTCCTGCGCCAAGTCCCACCAAGGAACATCCTTGTGAGCAGGACAGAGCTTGGCCATCTGCCCGCCAGGCACTACCTCTACCATCTGACTCGTCCTGAAGCTGATCCTGCCAGCAAGCTTACTGCTTCCTGCTTCATCTCACTCCTGGTCCAGGGGGATTTCTGCGGGACAGAAAGCAGCGTTTTGTGTTATTGCTTTGTGGAAGGCAGGTGTAACTTTGAAGCGATGCTTTTTTCTGTATGTGCCTAGACCCCTCCAATCTGGTCTCTTGATAATCTAAATGAAATTCAAAGAATTGTGCACATGTCCTGTGTTTCCTACCAGCTGTAACTTCTGTAGAGCTACTGTCCCCTACCCCATGAGGGTGACGGCACCTTGGCCACCAAGGCCAGGCTTCAGTGCAGGGAGGTGAGCTGGGTTTCTCTGGCAGAGAGTGGGAATTGCGTTTGCATTGGGATGGATGTTTCCCCAGCCCTCTGTCTCTCACACCATGCAAAACCTTTGTGTAATCCTGCCACCACCCTGTGCTGGGTGCTGAGATCCCAGCCTGCTCCACAGCATCCTTCCTTCCTTCCTTTCCCAAACATCCTCTCCTCTCCTGGATCCCCAACGTGTAAGCTTCCCAACCCAATCGGTGCCTGCACATCCCATCCCTTGGTGTGCACTCATCCAGCCCCTCAGACCGAGCACCACCTCCACTACACACAGTCCTGTGGACAACCTGTCACAATCCTTGCTGGCCCCAGCAAAACCCAGGGAGCAATTCTGCCTTCTCTGGGAGCAGAGAAGAAGGTGGGGATGCTCAGCTGGGGTGAGTAGGAAGGCAGCACTTTGCTTGCCTTCACTTCCTGTGAGTTGTGGAGAGACCAGGGGCAAAGCCCTCACTGAGTGCAGAAGATGAAAGCCTTTCACAGGCAAGTTGGAGCCTTCAGTACAGGTTGGGTCCCACCTCTAGGTGACTCCTTCCCTCCCAGACACCACACTTGGGAAGTTCTACTGAGCTGGGCACTAGAGGGGGGTGTCCCCTTGCTTAGTCAGGACATTTTAAAACAGATTCAACTGCCGAAATAGTGCTGCTTTGGCTGAACAAACACTGGTCCTCCATAAACCTTCCACTTTAGATTATAAAACTGGAGATCTCCAAGGATCTGGGGTGAGAGGAGGATTGAGACTATGCCCTGTGCTGCAGGCTTCAGTTGTGTTGAGTGTGTTGCTAATGTGCTCTCTGAATCTGCCATATCACAAAAGTGAAATAACATCCTTCAGACCGGAATCAGAGACTCATCAGCTCTAAAAGTAAAAAATGTTCTTCAGTTTGTACCCCTGTTTCTTCTGCTCACCTGGAGGCAGCTCCATGTCTCGGTCATGTGTTCATGTTCATGTTAACCTCTTTAGAGGGGCTCTGATTGCTCAGCAGCAACTGAAGCTCCACAGCACTGTAAAGAAAGAGAAAAGCAGGAACTCCATCTCTTACTTTTATTTTTGTGAAACCCTAGTTGCACAGAAAATAACAGAGAAAATTTCCCTAAAGGGAACAAGGCATTTCTTCAAGGATGTGAACTTTGGGAAACGCCCCTACAGGCTAAGTTGAACATGATATAAACATGGGAAAGAAGTCAATGAACATGGGTGTAAGGAGAATAATTTGGTTTCTTGGGGGTGTGGGAACTGATGGGCTAGGTGGGCACTGATGGGTTTGTTGTGTTATTTTAACCAGTGGCAATATGAGTGGTTAAATTTGTATCCCAGGGATGCCTCCCCCCAATTCATCCATTGGGGATGGAACATGTTCTTTCTTGGCCAGCAGACATTTGGTTTCCTTGGTTCTGATGGTGTCCTGGGGCTTGTCCAAAGCCAGGTCAGATCTCAGATACAAGCCATCAGCCATGCATTCTGAGAAGGTGGGTGGAGTTGATAAACGTCTGGAAGCCCTCAGCTAGGAATGTCGATGGTGTTTGTACAGCACATGGTGTTTGATTTAGGAGTGGCTCCTGAACTGCAGTCACCAGCTCAGCTGCAATTCCTGAGCAGATCTAAAGCAAACTGCTGATGGTTTTCCTGTTTCAGTAAAATTTTCACAAATTGTGCAGGCTGGCCAGAGGTCACCAGAGCAGCCCAACAATTTGCAGGAATCATAGAATATCCTAAGTTGGAAGGGACCCACAAGAATCAACAAGTCCAACTCCTGGCCCTGCACAGAACAACTCCCAAAATCACTCCATGTCCCTGAGAGCATTGTCCAAATGCTTTTTGAACACTGCCAGGCTTGGTGCTGTGACCACTTCCCTGGGGAGCCTGTTCCAGTGCCCAACCACCCTCAGGGTGAAGAACCTTTTCCTAATATGCAACCTAAGCCTCTCCTGACACAGCTTCATGCCATTCCCTTGGGTTCTGTCACTGGTCATCATAGAGAAGAGAGCAGTGTCTGCCCCTCTGCATCCCCTTGTGAGGAACCCGTAGACCACAATTAGGTCTCCCCTCAGTCTCCTCTTCTCCAGGTTGAACAGACCAAGTGTCCTCAGCTGTTCCTCACAAGACTTCCCCTCAAGGCCCTTCACCACCATCATGGCTCTCCTTTGGACACTCTCTAATAGCTTTATGTCCTTCCTATATTGTGGATTCAGTGTATGTGCTTCAAAAGACAAAAAAATCTGGTTTTTTTCTGTGACCTTTGCAAGACACTTGGAGTGAATTGGTACATCCCTGGCAAACTTCAGGACAGAGATGGGGATGCTCTGCCAAATCCCAGCTGGAGTGAATACTGTCCACACGGGAGTTCAGAAGAGCTGCACCGAGCTTGCTGACTCTCTTCCTTGCTAACCCATCCACTCCTGTTTAAAATAACCTGGCTCATTTCCTAGCTATTCACAGGAACTTTCTACACTGAGATGCCCTGGAGCAGTTGGGTTCTGGGAATCACCTTTTTTAGGTAGCCCTTTCTTAGATTTATCTTCACTCCTAGCACTGATAACGCTGGCAGCTGTAATACAACATGAAGGGTGAAGATCAACTATGGATTGTCACCTCCATGACCCAGGAGAATGGACCAGAGCAAAATGTCTTGATCCCCTCAAGAAACTTAGCTACCAGAGAAAATGGAACATGAGGAGAAAGGCAAACAGAAGTCTCCCCATGCTCCTCCCAGCTGCTTCCCCACATCTGAACTTCTTATTTCCCTTTCCATTTTAAGCATAGAATTATTTTTTTTCCTCCCTTTGGATTTTGTGTATTCACTTGTAGTAAGGCATAAAACCCAAATCTGACTGTTGTTGCCCTAATTCTCTTAAAGAGAAGCTGCCAATTCAGTTTATTAAGAAAATAAATATTTCATAAATACTTGTATAAATAATGCTACTTTCCAAACTGATGCATAAAACCATAGAATCATAGAATGGTTTGGGTTCGAAAGGACCTTAGAGATTATCTAGTTCCAACCCCCTTGCCATGGGCACAGATGCCACCCACTGGATCAGATTGATCAGAGCCCCTCCCAGCCTGGCCTTGAACTTGAATTTCCAGGGATTCAGCAGCCACAATGTCTCTGGGCAGCCTGTGCCAGTGTCTCATTACTCTCTGAGTAAATGTGTGTACCAGCACAAAGCTGCTCCAGCTCATTGTTATGTACGTATTTATACAGTTTTACGAAAACCACATATTTATTCCCCAAAAAGCCATTGTCAAGTTATTCTTCTTTGGCAGACCCATAGTTTTATGTATTAATATGATTATTCTTATTATTTGTTTTGTGGTTGCTTGTCCAAGGTCCAGGCACAGGCTAATTCTTTCATGCAAAGATGTGGAAAGGATGGTCCGTGCTTGAAAGAGCTTACAGTCTTGGAAATATCCCTCTTCCATCCAAATAAAAACTAAGTGTGGGCAGAGGGAAATCTGATTTTGAAGTGTCTACAAAAGAAATATGTAGGGCCAGCAGCTACCTCAAGAGAACACACAGGAGGCTTGAAGCATCACTCTGCACAAGAGGCCAGGAGAGGAATGAAGAATATCTAACTGCTTCCTCTTGCCTGTTCTCCTCATGGCTCTGTGATTGATTTGAGCAGGCAGTCTCTCCAACAGGTCCCAGCAGCCTCCCCTTTGAGGACAGGACCTCGGTGATCCTGCTTGATCCTGCAAACACGCTCAGAGCTCTCTTTCTCTGCTTGAGAGCAAGCAGGTGGTTCTCCAACAGACCATGAATGCATCAGATGCAGCTTTAATAGACACAAGGGATGAAGGATTTAAGGGATCCAGGCCAACTGGTAACAAACATAAAGGCCCACAGAGACCCTGGGTGGAAATTCTAGCTTAATACAAATCAAATTCCACCCTCCAAAGGGAGAAACCCAGCTAACCACCCTGAGATAGCACAGCAGTGGCCAAGGCCTCTCCAGGGGATATGGAGCAGCAGCTACAATGGAACTGCTGGCTGTGAGAATCCCAGGATGCTGGTCGCCTAAGGCTGTGGAGACTTTCATGATTTTTGTTTTTCACTTCCTTCTCAAGTGAATAATGAAATTAAACCAACCTCAGCTAGCTGCTACCAGCAGCACAGCCTGCTGAAACCCTTGTTGGAGGTACCTCCTCCAGTCCTCTCCAAAACCCTCATCCCACTTGTGCTTTTCTTGGACTACTCCCCCAGCCACTATTTTCCTTAGCATGCCTTTGACCATGGGGTAAAAGAAGGACTGACAAACTGCAAGACTGACTGTTTCCACTTAGTGCAAGCAGAGAGCTTTGATGGAGTCAGATTCTGTCCAGCAAAGCTGTGACATCAAGCAGGTCAGATGTGTGGTCCTACTAATCCAGGATGATTACTGGATTACTCTGATTACCCTGGTGTGACCACCTGAAAAATAGGCACCAAATCCTCATGGGCGGGCAGTGATATGACTTGGTCTGTGAGAAATTCTTCCTAAGGTCTCTTTAGACATCAGATGAATTTGGTAACTTAAATCATACCCTTACTGAAAAGCAGGGGGAAAATATCCAACTGGGAGTAACTTGTAAAGCAGGACTGAAAAATGCCATCCTAAAGCAAGTCATACAGTTTTGGGGATAAAAAAGTCCCAGAAGAAGCATAAATAGTAACAGACTTTTCACATACGTGGTGACTTCTAGCCAAAATACTTTACAGACTTTCAGGTCATTCTTTGTCCCACAATGTGCCAGAAAAAGTGGCCAAGATATAAAAAGGAGCAAAAGAGTGGGCGAACCAGACCAGTATGTTCATCACACTGTGATGAAAATCAGCTGTGGTTGATCTAGCAGTAGAAAAGAGCTGGGAACATCAGCTAACAACTATTCCTTTGGCTGAAGTGCGAAGGATCTCTGATGTGACATTGAAGGTTTGGCCTCAAATGCCATTAGCCACTTTTGACTCTGATTTGGGGAAACCTTTCAGATGAGCTTCTGAACAAAGTAAACTCATTTCCTGCTCCTCACGCTTCCCTAGTCAAAAGCTTGTGTGAGCAAAGAGATGATGGTCCACCTGTCTATCCAGTTCTGCAGCTGCAGAAGGAAAGGTTATCACTTCCAGCATTGAAGACGTGGTAGATGTGAACTCTGTCAGCTATATCCAGAATATTTTCTGAAGCGTCTTCATAAACCAGCCCAAAGAATGGGATTTGCAGGAATTAAAGGCCCAGAACATGCCGATCTTCCAGCTCTCCCTGTTTTCCCATAAATATTGATTTTTTAAAATTTATTACAAGTCACAAAACCTGGGCTCCCAAGCAGACCTCGATAGTACATCTGGCACTATCAATTCTGCTGGTCTGGCAAAGGGAAAATTCGAGCCTTTCTATTCAAAGCAGCAGAGATAACTCAGATATAGGTTATTACTGAGGATACTTCAGGATGCATCCAAGCAGCAGAAGCAAAATGTAAGATGGGTTCAGTGACAGATTCATCCAAATGCACAAAGCATCTTTTTTTCTCTGTGCCTCAACCTCCTGTTCACCTTAATGCTGTCTTCTGGGATGACACAGGCCTAGCAAAATCCCTGGAGAACTCAAAGGCAAAGCTGGTTTCCATGAACACAATGCAGATTTTGTGACAATTATTTGCTGATATACCATGCTGTCAATTTTCATCACTAATGTCTTCCCCAGTAATATTTTTAGGAAGAGCTGTATTTGCCTGAGACCTTTCCTTTGGTTGCGGGTATCACGAAGCAGCTTGAAATGGAAGAGAGTGAGGCAAGGTTGGTAGAGGAGGTAATACCTTTTATTAGACAAACAGAAACTGAAAAAATATGGGAAAAAAACCCAAGCAAGCTGAAACAGAATCTGACAGACCTGAGAGACAGACCTGAGAAACATACCTGAGAATGCCTCATGTGCCCTAGAGTATGGATGGTTTTATCCATTTTTATCAGCAGATCTTATAAAAGATGTCTCTCATTACAAACATTAAGTCACACATCTGTACAACCATATCCTAGGCAATTTTGCCACCATAATGAAACAAAGACACAGAAGTGATGAGTGGCCTGAAGACAAATTTGAAAGCACCAGTTCACTCAGAAACACCTAGAATGAAACACAGGAGACCCTGAAGGGCTATGGTCTGGTTCTGGAGAGGTTATTTGGGCTCTCTCTGATTTGATACTCTGCATTTAATAAATTAACAAAGACATAGAATCATCGTAGAACCATAGAATGGTTTGGGTTTGGAAGGAACCTTAAAGATCATCTAGTTCCCACCCTACTGCCATGGGCAGGCACACCTTCCACTAGACCAGGTTGCTCAGAGCCCCATTCAACCTGGCCTTGAACACTTGGAGGGATGGGGCAGCCACAGCTTCTCTGGACAACCTGTGCCAGTGTTTCATCACCCTCACAGTAAAGAATTTCTTCCTAACACCTAATCTAAATCTCTCCCCTTTTAGTTTAAGAGCATTCCCCCTTGTCCTGTCACTTTCTGCCCAAGTAAAAAGTCACTCTCTCTCTTCACTAGAAGCCCCCCTTTAAGTATTTATAAGCCCACTTTGGGTACATCCTTGTGAGTGTTTCGATGCTGTGACAAACAGTTTCACTATCACTAAATCTGTGGTGCTGTCCACATTCTGTATTTGTCCATATTCTATATTTGGTGGATACAGGATACAAGAAAATTCTGTCATGCAAAGATAACAATCAAATATTTATGACCAATTGAGAAGAATAGTTCAGGCTCAAACGGAGATTCAGGTTTGGGTTTATTTACCTTGCACAAATTACTCAGTGCCCAGAGATTGTATGGGTGAGGAAGAAAATGCCACCACCTTGGACGGATTGTAGACACCCTGATCTGTCATCAGTGGGAAAGATAAATGGGATCAATGAGATGGTTTGGGATAAACTGTGCCTTAAAATAGCAGTGCATGGAGGCCGAAAAGCTGTGAAAATGCTTATCGGTTTTGATACCCCTGATTGTCGAGGCAGAGTTAGGCACATATTGCAGGGCTCCTCTTTGGAACGGATTTTTTGGCACTTAGTCACCACACCGATAGCGTTGCAGGAGGTGTGCGCGGGCAGCCAGCCCAAGTCCACCCTGCACCTTGCTGGCTGCCAGAAAACTAATGAGCAAATACTTCCGCTTTCAGGCTGTTCCCTCCCCTCTCCCTCCACCTGCAAGGAGTACCAGGGCTGTGCCTGGAGCTAACTGGAGCCTGCCGGGCAGCAGCTGGGCTGGGAGCATGGAAAAGCTGACCCAACAGAGAAAGACCAAGTGAAAGAGGATTGGAGCACGGTTGGGAGCCATCCTGCATGTGGGGCTGGACCCTAGCACTGAGCAGCAGGTTTTCCCAAACAGCTGAGCCCTCAGCTCCTGGGGAAGATGAACATTTCTTCAGAGCACAAGCCCCTTAGGAAGCAGGTCACCGGCAGCCTGCACACGGTGAGTAAGGTACGGGCTCAAGGGCACAATCTCCTCATGTGGGATCAAAGCACTCCCTTTGGGCTACGTTTGAGTGGGTTTTTCCCCTCACCTGTTATCTGAAGACACCAGGCTCTGCCACATGTATGACTAAGAAGCAGATTCTAGTTAAACAGCTGTGTCTGACTTTGGCCTCTTTGCACCTGTCTGCCTACAGAAGGGCCAGTTCCCTGCCAGGTGTACAAGATCTGGCAACAGCAAATGACCATATTGGTTCTTCTTCTCCTTAGACAAGAGCTGGAATTCAATTAATATGAACTTTAATTGGTCAGAGCCCTAAATAAAAGCCTCCTGTGGGTTTTGAGGTGGGGTTCAACAATTCTTAAGAGTCTCTAATGATGCAAAAGCTGCCCTGTGTTGTTGACATGCAGAATTATCAGGTGAGAGCAGTAGTTTTTCTACCTATTAGGAGAATTAGTGGTAATCTCAGACAAGCAGTCAGAAGTCATTGATGAGATGATTTCCTTTCCCTCTCCTCTGCCCTCAGTCTGTTGCTAACCAGTTTGTCTTCTCTGCTGTAGCTGTACAGTCTCTCTTCCAGACCTCTCTGTCTTTGAAAAAAACAACCTTCCTGTGTTGCACTTTTCAGGTAGGTAGGTAGGTAGGTTGTAAAATGTTCCCCAGGGAGGTAACTGTTTTACAGATTAATAAACTGAGGCACAAATAGGGGAATGACTATTCTAAGAGCCACCTTGCTGGGAATCAGCTGGTGCCAGTACTTCCAGTACATAACTAGTTTGGTGCCAGGGCAAAACCATTAATCGAGATCTGAGAACATAAAGTTAGCTGGGCTACTGTATTAATGAAGAACATTTTATCCATTTGAATTAGTGGCAAACACCGTGAAACAACTGACCTGCCATCTGAAAGAGGAGCAAAGGCTCAAAAGCATGAGGCCCTCCTGTCAAATGATCCCTGCTGGGAAGAGCTGCTTGGACTAATGGCAAATTTCCTAATGACAGACTTTGCTACAGAATCAGCTTTGAGGTGCATTCTTCAGTGTATGGTAATCACAAGATAGTCTCAGACAAACAAAATTTGTCTACTTGATCCCAGGGTAAATGATTGTCCTCGAGATGAAGCCACCCAAACTAGTTCAAAGCAATATTTCAGCTGGGTCTTTGGCCTGAATCTTCTGTTGCCTCCCTGGGTTGCTTAGACTGCGAGCAAATTTCTGCTAGATCTGAGAGTTTGCTGCTGTTTGAAGGGGAAGTCTCCCCCTGCATCAGACTGTCTGTTCCCAGTTCCTTCCCTTTGTCAGCTCTTTTGCTTGCTAAATCCCCTGTGAGCTGACCCAGCCCAGTAAGATGAATGAGAAGCAGAGCAGGCACGAGGTGAGCAACAGAAGCACCTAGGTAGGTACAAGGAGAAAAGCAGGAGAGGGCAGCAGGAGCCCCCCCCCTTCTCTTGGCGAGCTGCGAGATTGGCTCACGTCATCCCATGGGTCTGTACCCATGGGATCCAGCTAAGCACTTAAGTACACACTTCACTTGAGGCATGTGACTAGCAGCACTGAGGCAGTCCTTGCGTTACCGAATCCAATAAAGCACAGGTGAGTTCCTGGAAAATAGAGTTGTTTATTGACTCACGCCTTCCCAATGGCAGGTGTGGCCCTGGCCAGGCTTGTGACTTGCATTACAGCGGTGACGGTGGGAGACAAAAGAGCTGCCTTCTTTCTTCCCTCTCCTTTTGTCTGCTGAGAAATACAAAACATGACCAAGTAGAAAGGGAGGCTATTAAAATTCTTCAGCACTGAAGTGTCAGGAAAGATAAATTGGATGCGTTCCAGGTCTTCAGGCCTCTTCCAATTCAGATAATGGTGTTAATGCACAGAGGGAAAAAAATAATAATTAAAAAAAACCCCCACAAACCCACTAACTTTACGTTCTTCCCTCTTAAATCCATGTCAATTGCATGAATTATTTCCTTTACTTCCCAGCTAAAGCTATCATACATTTTTTAGGTGCTTTGCCAAACACCTTCTGTCCTGCACCTCTGATATGCTGGATTTTTTTCAGCATTTGTAACTTTAGTTTGTAGTGTTTGTAGCTTCAGTTCCTCCTTTGAGAGAGAAGAACAGCTTAGGTGATAAGAACGAAGTAGCACAGCTTTGGGCTCTATCCCTGTCCCTCTGCACATGGGGAGGGTGAGAGCTCTCATATCGCTCTTGCTGTAAGGACAGTGGCCCACAGGGACAACACTTGTGTGGGACTTAGGAGATCAGTGCTGAACCCTGTACTCACTTGCAGCTTCCCTGTGCAGGGTACTTCTTTTTCCTCTTTGCCACTGGGAAAACAACACTTTCCTACGTCCCAAAGATGTGGTGAGGACTTAGCCATTTAGAAATGTCCAAATCTCTGCTGCTCTGGTTGCAAGGGCTGTATAAGCATCCTGCATCTGCTTTTTTTTACAATAAATGGGGTGCATGTTCCCATCTGATCGCCAAGAGATGGGAGCTCATACCACTTTTCACACCATCATTCCAACTTCCATGCTGACTGCCTCAGAGGAGTAATGCACATGGCTTTTTTTGTCCCCTTGTGATATTTGCAGTTGTCACCAATCGTGGAGTTAAATGTCGGTGGGGAGATGTACACAACAACACTGAGCACCTTAAAGAAACACCCTGGCTCCAAGCTGGCAGAAATGTTCACCGGCCAGCCCAAACTCAGGACTGACTCTGAAGGGAGGTTCTTCATTGACAGGCCAGGCACCTACTTCAAATACATCTTGGAGTACCTGCGCAGTAACCAAGTGCCCACCCAGTGCATCCAGGACGTCTACAAGGAGGCGTTGTTCTATGACATAGAGCCTCTAATCAAGCAGCTAGAGGACTCTCCACAGATCTTTGGGGAGCTCGTGGCACGGAAGCAGTTTCTGGCTCGTGTGCCCAACTACAGTGAGAACATTGAGCTGATGATCCGCATCGCGAGGGCGGAAGCTGTTGCATCCCGCCAGTCCAGTGTCATCGTGTGCGTGGTCAGAACTGAGGAGGACGCAGCCAGGTGTCAGGATGCCCTGAACAGTTTGGACACGGATAAAAAGTCCGTGGTGAAGTTTGGCCCCTGGAAGGCTGTGCCAAGTATTTCTGACCTGCTGGACTGCATTCAGATGGATGTTGAGGCCAAAGGGTATAAAATAACCGTTCAGCCCCATGTTGCTGAAAAAGGTTTTCGCTTCAAATCACAGGACTTCTTCTACAAGTTCCTGTTCACCTGGTGGTAGCAAAGTGCCATGATTGGTGGGGAATGAAAGAAAGCAATTATTAAAACAGATTAACCTGGGCCATAGAGACTAAGCCATAGACTACCAGAGGGACAGGAAGAAATGTGTGGGGCAATGAAAGGATCTCCTTTGGCTTTTGCCAGATTAAATTAAGCACTTAAGAGCCACTGTTTACATGGGCTTTAGGGGATAACTTTTTAGGGGATTCAAAAGGTACCAGGAGAAGGAGGAATTTTACTCTTTCAGTGTTGCTGACTATTCATTAAGGAGCTGGATCTGTGGATTGAGCCAACCTCACTAAACCTAAGAGAAAAGAATGCATCTCATGGACATGTAGAGTTGGTCTCCTGGTGCAACTGGGAACCCTTGTGCAAATATTGACAGAAACAGTGACATTAACACTTGCTCAAATTAAATTTGGATTTTTAATGAGAAGGCAAAACCTCTTCTTCTTCTTGCTTCCCACACCAGAATTTGGGTTAAAAAGAAGGATTCAGTGTCCTGTGATCTCTTCCTATTCTTCCAGTAGGCATCCTGCTCTCTAGTCAATGTATTTATTACCATTATTTATTATTTATTCTGAAGGAAAGACAGAGAGCCTCAGATATGGTCCAGGATCAACAAAAGGCAAAAATACCACCACTGACTGATGTGAGGAGCTCATAATCTAAGGACATGCACTCATCCCTCAGGTCGCACAGTTTCAATCTTTTTCTTATGACATTATTATTATGATACTATTTCTAAATATATAAGCTTTTGGAAGAACTGGGAAAACCCACCATTGTTCAATGGGAAAGAAGTGCTACTGAAGCAATAGCCTGCAAATTCTCTTTTATAGAACACAAGTTTGGTCCTAAATTGTGTTTTAAAAATCTTAGAATATGAAAGTTTATTTTTATATCTATATCGAAGATGTCTTGGTTTTAATCACTCTGAAAATCATAATGGCTAATTTGATAATGATCCTATTTCCTTTACTTCTCAGAAGACGGGTTTCTTCAGTTAAGGATAATAATCATAGAATTATGGGATGGTCCCTGGGATGTCAAATAAACAACTTTTAAAAGCTTCTTGAGTGATGCAGAAGTGCTTTATTTACTGACATTTCCCCCTCAAAATTCCCAGATTCAAAAGCCCTGAAGTTTTATCTTTATGGCAATGGATTTGGATCATTCCTAATTAAGCTGGGTTTCATATGTGCTCGTCCTAGCACAGATTTCCTGTCAATGACAGTCATGAGTCATTCCAGTGACTGCAGGGCAGTTCTGCTGTAGGTAACTTTGGTAAGAACGGACACAGTCAGTGTCTGAGATGACAAAAAACATTAGAAAATAGGAGCTTTTTCTCATAACCAAGTGGTTGGTGGTGCTTAGCCTAGAAGGGAGATTGAGGAGGCCTCCCAGTAGACAAAAGGCTGCTTCAAAGAGATCTGTTATACTTTGTATATATTAAAGGTTGGAAACCTGCTTAAGTTGCAAGACAGAAGATGAAAATTAGATATTAGGAGGAAACAATCTGATTATAGCATAGTTAAAGTATCAAACCAACCAACTTCCTAAGCCTTCGGGGCTGCTGCCATGAGAAGATTTAATTTGCACATACTTGAATCCTGTGTTCTGTTTTGGGCCTCTCCTAGTAAGACAGACACTGAGGGGCTGGATTGTGCCCAGAGAAGACTGGAGGAGTGGTTAGGC
The DNA here is from genome assembly GCA_013396755.1 of Sclerurus mexicanus. Taxonomy (NCBI): domain Eukaryota; kingdom Metazoa; phylum Chordata; class Aves; order Passeriformes; family Furnariidae; genus Sclerurus; species Sclerurus mexicanus. The sequence goes on along the minus strand of VWZF01001884.1, from coordinate 456,496 downwards.
ATTGAAACAGGCTGCCCAGGGAAATGGGGAAGTCACCATCTCTGCAAGTGTTAAAAATGTGTGTGGATGTGGCACTTGGTGACACTGTTTAGTGGTGGGCTTGGCAGTGCTGGGTTAATGGTTGGACTTGATCTTAAGAGATCTTTTCCAACCTTAATGATTCTATGATTCTAATAGTTTTATCCAGGATGGTCTCATAAAACAGCAGAGACATTGAAGCATCAGCTGGTAGAGCCTCTGCTGGGAAAGGGAGCCTGGATGAGATTACTGAGCACGCTGTCCTGTCATGTAGTGAAAACTCCCAGTGATGTGGACTCCACCACATCCCTGGGGAGGTTCTTCCACTGAATGATGGGTCTCACCGTATAGAAAGTATTTCTTATATTGAGAAGGAAACTCTCCTGGTGCAACTTGCCCCTGCGGCCCCTTGTCTCATCCACACTGCTCCTCATGGAGAGAGAAATGCCATCCACCCATGTGGACGCCCTTTAAGTGCAGTAAACACTGTGCTGAGGTCCTGCTGGGGAGAAGAGACTCAGCTCCTCCAGTCTTCCCTCCAAGGCAGGTTCTCCAGACGTGCGATTGCCTCCCTGGCCCTTCTTGGGACCCCTCACAGGAGAGGATGGGAGGATGCCANGGCAACTGAAACGGGCCTGCAGGGAAGCCAACCAGAACCAGACCTGCAAACTCGGATCCAATAGAGGAATAACAAGAGACTAAGGGAGGGGAACTGATAAGGGAATAAAAGTTACTGGTTTTGCTTACTGCGCTTGCGTGCCGTGAGTGGAGCAGGGGTCTCCCTGGCCGCCCAGCGCGCTGTTTTGCTTATTTGCCTTTTATAAAAATCTTCAATTTTTTTTTTTTTATTGCTGTATTTCAGCCTAGTTTCATTTACATATAACACGTTGGATATTTAGGAGGAGTTTCTTCACAGAAAGGGTGACTAAACATTGGAATGAGCTGCCCAGGGAGGTGGAGTCACCATCCCTGGAGGTGTTTAAGGAAAGACTGGACATGGCACTTGGTGTAGTTGAGAAGGTGGTGACCAGTCACTGGTTGGAACTGATGACCTCAGAGGTGTTTTCCAGCCTAACTGATCCTGTGATTCCAGGATTCAGCCCTTCCCAAATCCCCTAGTCCCACAGATGTGACCGAACTGCGGCCTCTCCCGGCTACCTCTGGCCACGAGGTGTCACCGACACGGCTGCTGCCAGTGTCTCCTGTCACCTACTGGGCACAGGCCCAGTCACCTAACTGGTCACTCTGTGCCAGGGCCTCCTCCCCCTCCCCTCCACGGAGACACCTTTGAAGGCCATGCCAAACTTCCCTGTGTGTCTCACACAACATCAAGCCACGTCATCGACATATATACTTCCTATATTCTCATTTATATTGTTATACGGTCGTTATACGGTCTAAAACCGCATCCCAGCGAGGCCGGTGGGTGCCCCGGGGGAACACCCTGGCTGCGCGGGCCGGGCCGCGGACGCCATGTCGGGCCCGCGTTGCCACGGCAACGGGAGGCCGCCGGACCATAGAGCGCGGGCTCCGGCCGGAAGGAGCGGCCGCGCCTCCGGCCCCTCCCTGCGGGCCGCTCTATGGTTCCTGTTCCGGGCGGCGGCGCGGCGCCATGGCGGCGCACCTGAAGAAGCGGGTGTATGAGGAGTTCACCAAGGTGGTGCAGGTGGGTCCGGCCCTGAGCTCTGCCGCGCCGTGGGAGGTGCTGGCGGGCGAGGCGGAGCTGTGAGGAAACCCGCCGGCCCAGGCCGGGGCCAAGCGTGGGGACTCGGGGGGTTGTCCCGAGGGGGGCTGGGGAGGAGCGGGTGGGGTTGGGCCCGGGTTTAGGGAGGCTGGAGCGGCCTGGAGGTGGGGGGAGCTGCGGCAGTGGGAGGGCGCTCCCGTCAGGAGCGACCTGGGGAGGGCCGCGACTGCTGCGAGGGAGGACGCGGCTTCCCCGAGCCCGGGGCTGGGGACGGAGCTACAGCGAGGTTAGGGCTGCTCCAGGCCGGAGGGCAGAGCAGAGGTCGTGTTTGCCCTGGGTTGGTTGTGTGGGGTTGGAAGCAGCGGGGTTTGTTCCGGGCTGGGGTAGGGAGGGGCCGTGTTTGTCGGGGGTAGAAGCTACCCGGGCAGGACGGGAGCAGCCGCAGAGGGCTCAGGATGTGTTCCTTCCTGAGGGAGGTGAGGGAGAAACCGGGGACTGCCGTGGGACACGGGAGCTGCCTTAGGCTTCCCGTGTTCAGTCTGGGAAGGACTGGGTCAGGGTTTGCTCTGTTTCTGAGCCGTGCCCCTCTGCCCATAGCAGCAGCACGATGACCTGTCCACCAAGAAGCTGCGGCTGACCAAGCCCAGCAAGTCGGCGGCACTGCACGTGGACCTGTGCAAAGCCACCTCGCCTGCAGATGCCTTGCAGTACCTGCTCCAGTTTGCCAGGAAACCCGTGGAAGTGGAGAGCGTGGAAGGTGTTGTCAGGATCCTACTGGAGCATTACTACAAGGTGGTGAAGCTGGGAACCAAGCAGCTTGCTCCTTTTGGCCTTGGTGTGGGATGTGGGACAGTGAGTCACAGACTTCTGTGTGGCTGAATTGCCAAAAACCTGGACTGTTGGGTGCTCTGCTTGAGGAGAGTGTGTTCCTTAGTCCGTTGGCTGTTGGTTTCAGGAGCCTGTGACAAGGGTGTGGCAATGTTATCTCTGCACGTGGTCTGTATGGTTTGTTGTAAGTTAACTTGACAAAGGACAAAAGACATGTCAAGATTTCCAGGGAGCCTGGCTGCCCAGAGCTGTTTCAGCTTAATCTAAATCCTTTCTGGCTGATGTTTCCCTTGCTCTTCATTTCCTTTAGCAGTGGAGAAACATTTTAGCTATTGCTTCTGCTGTGACAAAAGCACTTTTAGGATCATAGAATGGATTGAGTTGGAAAGGCCCTTGAGGACCAATTCCAACCCCCCTGCCATGGTTATAACTTGATTATAATATTGCAGACATTATTCATAAGGCTGTTAAAAGTGTCTTCATAAGAGTTCTTTCGTAAATCAGTGATTTCATCTGTACTCATGGAGGGGCTTGTCCTTAAATGAAAAGAGCGTGAATAATGGACTAAAAACACCAGAAGTGTAAATACACCAATACTGTGGAAATCCATGAGTCCTACCACTGATTTGAGTGGTCCAATGACAGTACCTTTTGTTCAAGCACATAATTTTGAACTTGAAAAGAGAAAATGCTTCTCAGCTCTGTTGAAAAAGGGATGGGTGTCATATTTGAAAACCCTTTAAGTTCTCAACAATATGAAGGTAATTTTGAGGAATTATGAGTAAAATAATAATTTTGCAGTGTACTGAAAGCTGCAAACGTTCTGGCACAGTTAATTTTCTGTGGGATGTGCTGTGGACATATGGAGGAAGAGGTAGTCTGACAGTAAAATTCAGACCCATGTGCTGCATTACATGTTGGTCCTGCTGGTGTGTAGCACTGTATGTTCTTCAAACATGTAAAATGAATAAAGAAGTGTGTTGTTTCCTTTTAGGAGAACGATGCCTCTGTAAGATTGAAGATTGCATCCTTGCTGGGCTTGTTGTCAAAGACTGCAGGATTTTCTCCAGACTGCATTATGGATGATGCCATCAACACGCTTCAAAATGAGAGTAAGCCTCTCTTTTCAGGTGGTACTTGAGGTCAAGGCTGAATTGTGCTGTGAAAGCATTTGGGACAGTAGCAGGGCCTTACATCTGAGGTGTATGATTGGGAAATGCTGCTCAGGGTATTTATTTTCTGCTTTTGTGAATGATGACGTGTTCTGAGGGGAAGAAAAATGTTCCTTAGACCTGCCTGCTGTATATCTTTGTTCTAAGGGAACACAAAGTTTGCTTTTGCATCTCCATGGGAGAGCTGTTGCTTCTGAAGTTTTGTGTTCTACAGGACAGTCTCACTTAAAGTAGAATCTTGTTTGAAGAGAAGTTTTTTTTGTACCGTGCTGCAGGCCAGCTTATCAGGCTGTGTCAGCAGGAGTATAGCCAAGTCAAGGGAGAGGAATATTTCATTTTACTCAGCACTGGTTAGGCCACATTGGGAATACCGTATCCAGTTTTGGGCTCCCCAGTGCCAGATTAGTGCTGGTAAAGCTCAATGAGTTCAAGCAGAACCACTGAGGAGGTGGAGGACTGGAGTATATGATGTGCAAGGAGTAGTTGAGGGAGCTGAGCTTGTTCAGGCCTTGAAAGGAGAAGATTTCAGGATGACCTTTCAAGCTGGATCAGTCTGTGACCCTGTAGCTGGTAGGAATTCAGTAAAGTGATATGTAGCATTTCACTGTTTTGTTTTCCAGAGTCTCACCAAGTCCTCGCTCAGCTGCTGGACACCTTGTTAGTGATTGGCACAAAACTTCCAGACAATCCATCTATCAGGATGAGGCTGGTAGAGGTAGCCTGCAAGGTAAGGTGGCCTCCAGGAAAAACTGCCACAAGGAAAATAGAAAGGTAGTCAGTATTTAAGTTATTTTCATTTTTCTCAAACAACTGTTAAAATAACTGCTTTTTAAACATTTTTTTAATTGCTGGGAAACTTAATGTGATAAGTTTTTTCAAAGGGGTGAGAGAACAATCAGAATCCAGTTATACCTGCTCTTTGCTTTTGTTCCACAGCATCTGACAGATTCTTCTCATGGTGTAAGAAATAAATGTCTTCAGTTAATTGGCTGTCTTGGACCAGTGGAAAAAGGTGTTGCAAAAGAAGCTGAAAGCCAGGCTGCCAAAGATGTCCAGAAGATAATAGGAGATCATTTTAATGACCAGGATCCTCGTGTTAGGACTGCAGCTATAAAAGCCATGGTAAGTGTTGCTGGTACAGTGGAAGAAATGGTTTGGGGTTGTATAAGGAAGGTGACAGGGGCTGCAAACTAAGCCAGAGGTCTGGGTTAGAGTATTTAATTAGCTCAGTAGTAAGTCCATTTAGCGTATCAAAATTACCTGGAAAAATAAGCTAGGTCTTGAAATGGAAGCATAATATGACATCTCAAAGAGCATTTTAGTAATTCGTGATAACTTCTGTTTCAGCTATAGCTGAAAGAGCTTTTCACTTTGTTGACTCTTTTGACTGTAGGTTGGCTCTTTCTTTTAGTGATAAATCTGTATTGATTTAGCATTGATTACCAGGACTGCAATAAGCCACTAGTGCTCCAATATGCAGTGGGTGGCTGCTTATGACAGGAAACCTGCGTGATAAGTCCAGAAAGAATTTTGTTTGTTTGTTTTGAAACAACGTTTACATTTTGCCCTGTGGTCACATTCATTAGTGTTCTCTAACTGTCCATGAGGTTTACTGTTTTTTTGCCTGGGGACCCTTCAGAAGTTTTCAGCTTTGCAGAAATGCAAGCAAAGAGCATGAATTTGAAAATGTTGCTTAGTGCAAGTTGCCTGTGAGTGTGTGGGCATATGGGAGTTGCTCTGTTACCCTAAAAGCTTATAACAATATCCCATCTAAAGTGATGGTCAATAAGGGTATTTGAATTAATGATTTAACTCCAAAGAAGGAAGGAGGATGCGTTTGAGATCAGATTGCACTTGAATCTCTGTGGGATCTCCCTCTGCTGGAGGTTGCACTTACTCTTCATGGAATTGTAGAATCATTTAGGTTAGGAAAGACCTCTAAGGTCGTGGAGTCCAACCATTAACCCAGCACTGCCAAACCTACCCCTAAACCATGTCCCTGAGAGCCACATCTACATTTATTTGAAATCTCTCCAGGGATGGTGACTCCTGGAGGAGAGTCCAGAGCAGCTTCTTGCAGTGTTTGTCAATCATTTCTGTGAAGAAATTATTCCTAATACCCAATTTAAACCTCCAACTTCTGTCAGTACAACTTTTTTAAAGTAGTTTGCCTGACTTTTACAGCCAAATCCGTAATAAGATTTATGGCCTTGAATTTATAATTATAGCACAGAAAAAACTGTATTTCTGTAGTTTGAAGCAGGGAACATCCTGAATGAATGCAAGGTCACTAACTACTTCCCGGGTTCTTGATTATAGTTTCCCTTGGTACTGTGTTTGTGGGGTTTTATTCCCTTTAATTTTGTGTTGTAGTTTGAAGAAATTAATAATAGTGAAGAGAATGTTTCTTTTTGACTGTATTCAACGAGATGTTATCCCTTTTATATCAGATTCATGATACTGCCTTATTCCAGATAGAAACAATGTTTAGTAAGATACTTTTTGCTGTTCCTCTGGTTCAGTAATTGAAAGGTTTACAAGGCATGAAAACTCACTGACAATGATACTTTTGGATCCATGTTTCAGGAATGAGGATTCCTACATCTGTTTTAGTTGTTGAATACGGCTAGCACTAAACAATTTTTTGAAGTTTGAGAGAATGGACAATGTATTTATATAAATTTTGTTTTCCTAATCAGTCAGTATATGATAGGCTCTGAAGTTAAAAAAATTATACTGAAGTCAAGAATATTATTTAAAATACTAATGGTCAAGGTAATGCAATATTTTAATTATATCAGCAATCAAGAAATGCAAGTAGCTAAGTTTACTCAAAATAGAAAAAATGGTATGACTATAACCTATAGTTATACTTTCTTGCGGTCTTTTTTTTCCCTGTAGCTGCAGCTTCATGAAAGGGGATTAAAGCTACAGCAGGCTATTTACAGTCAGGTAAAACCTTGTATTAATTTGTGTTTGTTTTGTATGTGTTTGCATACCTTTCTCTCTAAATTCTGTGACAGCGTGCTTTAAGGGGAAAAGGGCACTGGGCAGAGGAGGAGTATTTTGCACTTAGGTTGCCCACATTACTTGGTCCTATGACAGACAGTGGAAATAAAAGTGTATTTTGCATCCATGGTGCTTAAATGCACTGAAGCATATGCTTTGATATGTATATATTGTTTATTTGGGAGATAATCATGGGAAAGGCAAAGCACTGTGTAATCATTACTGTCAGCTGGCAGTAATAGTCTTGAAATCTTACATCCTAGTTCATTGGAGAGCACACATGAAGCCTGTATTTGTTATGTCAGTAAGGCTGTGCAGCTGAAGCCAGTATCAAATCCGTTCTATTACAGACTCACATTTCATCCTCCCTGCATAGTACACGCAGTTCTGGAGTTTTACAGCATGTGCCTGGTTCACTTTATTAGGACTAATCTGCCTGATCAAACTTGGAAATACTAGGGAGTAGAAGGGAAGACTGAATTCATCCTGATTTTCAATCTGTCCTTAGTGGTTCATGGTCAGGGTGCTGATTGCACTGTGGGAAGTGAATGACAGCTTAGGTGTAGACCTTTCAGGTTTATTGGACTGTGAATCTTCTTTCAGGCCTGCAAGCTGTTGGCAGATGATTATGAGCAAGTGCGCAGTGCTGCAGTTCAGCTAATTTGGGTCCTCAGTCAGCTTTACCCTGAAAGGTATGTAATGTGTGTAAAGTATTGGCAAAGTAATCATCCTAATCCTGAGAGTTTTGTGCTAGTTAGTCTGAGGAGTATCTGTTAGAGAACTGATTTGTACAAATTGCTGATGCCTGATGAGAATGCACTGATGCAGTGGAGTTTTGGTTTCTGGTATTTGTTGTGCATCCATAGGAATTCAGCATAGTTGTTTCTTACTTGATGCCATCCAGCATGGAATACAATCAACAAACTGATCAGTGTTTCTCTATGTTAGCATTGTCCCAATTCCTTCTTCTAATGAAGAAATTCGCTTGGTTGATGATGCCTTTGGAAAAGTCTGTCATATGGTTAGTGATGGTTCCTGGGTTGTTAGAGTACAAGCTGCTAAGTTGTTGGTAAGTTGCATTCTTTTCTTCTCTAGCTGAGAGTAGTTCCTCTTAAGTTACTTTAGTTTTCATATATATTTGAAACGAAATGGGAGGATTTTTAAAAACTGTATAGGCAAATTTTGACCAAAGTTCTGGAGATGAAAGAAATGAGACAGGTTGAAGAAACCCGAAAGTTTCTCAGCTGAACTATGCAGTGACTCTTTCCTTGAGAGTAGATGGTTGAATATCCCAGAAACACACAAGTGCTGCCCCTACTTTTCCGGCACAGGACATATAAACTAAGTGAACTCAAGAAAAGCCATAGTGACCTCAGTGGGAAAAGATGATGTTCTGACTGTTTGAAGTACCCTTCTTTAGATTCTGATGTGCAGTAGTGTCAGGTATCACATAAAGCTGTTGGAATGAGCGGGTAGATTGGATGCTGTGTTTGCCTAAGTCAGGAAATTATGTAGTGCTCTTTAGAAGAGTCCTGTTTCTTCCTTTGGATTTTTGCTTTTTTTCTTTAGGGTTCTATGCAACAAGTTAGCTCCCATTTCTTAGAGCAGACCCTCGACAAGAAGCTCATGTCAGATCTGAGGGTATGTATATGTTTGGGTTTGTTTTAATGTGTGTAGGTACTAAAATCGCGCAAGAGGTATGTTAATGTTGCATGTGCCTGTTTGCCTTGTCCTTGCCTCAGGGCTGCTGAGGGTTAAGTGCTGATGACAGGTTTTCTTTTAGATTAAAGTCAATGAAGCAATTGCTAGTTGTAGATTTCATTAGCTGAGCACATAATAAACAGCTCTAGGCTATTCAGGTTTTGCAACAGCTGAGAGGGAAATGTTTGTGGTGTTCTGATAGTCTTTTGGCTAAAAGCTTGCATCCTAGTTTTAGGAGCAAGCTGGTGGAAATATCCTGCAAAATTTGACCGCTAGACATCGACATTTCAAGAGACATGAGTAGCTAAAGGCTACAAGCAAATTTTTTAGTCAAATTCCTTCCTTAATATATGTGCTCGAGGTTATTATGCTCAGTTTTTTCTGTGTGTTAAAGAGTGGTGAAGCTTGAGCTTCTAGTTTTTGTGGCCTGCTTTATAAAGGCTGTTAAAAAAAAAGTGCTGCACACCTTTATTTGGAGTGTGGGGGAAGGGAGATGAACTAGCAAGCATGCTGAATGAATATTGCATTTTACACATTGCTGAACTCTGGATAGCACTGATAGTCGTTTAAGTATTTAATTGCAGTTTAACAAGTTGAACTGAAAAGTGATAGCATTTTTGCAGATCAGTTATTGGCTACTTAGCTAGATGAGCATTTCTTCTGACCCAGTTCAGCTGTTTTTACAATGGGCATCTATGTTAGTTAAAATATATTCATTATTATCCTTTTCCAACATCAAGAGTCCTAAGAGTTGCTGTCAATTAGAAAGAGCTGTAGAAGACAAGGTCCTCTTTGCTTTTCTTAGCATTTGCATGTCTGTCAATGTCTACATCTATCCAGCTACATCTCTCTTCTGATCCAATTAAGCCATTTAATACTTTGGTCATCTTGTAAAGTTTATGTGGCTGTAACTGAAAAACTTATTTGGACAGAGGAAGCGCACTGCGCATGAACGAGCCAAGGAACTGTACAGCTCTGGGGAGTTTTCAAGTGGCAGAAAATGGGGAGATGATGCTCCCAAAGAAGAAATCGATACTGGTGCTGTAAACTTGATTGAATCAGGAGCTTGTGGGGCTTTTGTTCATGGCCTGGAAGATGAGATGTATGGTAAGTGTTAACTTACTATGGAATGGCTAAAGGAGATGTGTGCTGGCTAATAAGCTTTGGGTTTTAGCTGGGTTTCTTTTTGCTCAAAGTAGATAGATCACTTGACCATTGTGTCTGGGTTTTTTTAACAAATTGTGGACTTCAGGATGGTGGGGGTTTATTCCATCGTGATCTCTGATATGGCAGTTGTTTCAAAGATACTACAGTGTTGCACAGAATTTTGGATAGAAATGTTCAATTGAGTAGCCAAAACCAAATAGCTTCCTATAAATGTTAAGAATTTAGTAACGTATCTGGTAATGAGTAGTTGCTTATGTTATGCAAAAACCCACTGGGATTATTTTTTTGTTAATTTAGCAGTTGCATGTGGCTCTAAATTGGCAATGTTAGTTGCTGCTGTTTGAAACTGGTGCTTTCTCAGCAGGAGGGAAAATCATAGAATCACTTAGGTTGGAAAAGACCTCTAAGATTGAGTTCAGCTGTTAATGCTGCACTGCCAAGTCCACCACTAAACCATGTCCCTAAGTTCCGCTTTCACATGATTTTGAACACTTGCAAGGATAGTGATTCCATCACTTCCCTGGAAAGCCTGTTCCAGTGCTTGACAACCCTAATCTCTTTCCTAATATTCAGTCTAAACCTCCCCTGGCACTGCTTGAGGCCATTTCCTCTTGTCCTGTTGGTTCTTACTGGGGAGAAGAGACCAAACCCCACCAGGCTACAATCTGCTTTTAGACAGTTGTAAAGAGTAAGAAAGTCTTCTTGAATCTCCTTTTTTCCAGTTTTAACACTCCCAGCTCCTTCGGTTTCTTCCCATCAGACTTGTGCTCCAGATCCTTCCCCAGCTCCATTGTCCTTCTCTTGACATGCTCCAGGACCTCAATTTGTTTCTTGTAGTGAGAGACTCAAAACTGAACACAGGATTTGAGCTGCAGTCTCACCACTGCTGAGTTCATGAGGACCACCATTGCCCTGGTCCTGCTGGACAAGCTATTTCTGATACAAGCCAGGATGCCATTGACCTTCTTGGCCACCTGGGCACGCTGCTGGCTCGTGTTCAGCCATTGCTGACCAGCACCCCCAGGTCCTTTTCCTCTGGGCAGCTTTCCAGCCACTCTTCCCGAAGCGTGTAGTACTGTACAGGGTTGTTGTGACCCAAGTGCAGAACCCAGTACTTTGCCTTGTTGCACCTCATACCATTGACCTTGGCCCATCAATCCAGCCTGCCCAGATCCCTCTGCAGAGCCTTCCTAACCTTCACCAGATCAACACTCCCAGCCAACTTAGTGTCATTGTCAAACTTACTGAGGGTACTCTCAAATCCCCTTATCCAAATAATTGAAAATATATTAAACAGGACTGGCCCCAGTAGTGAGCTTATAAATACAAGAATTGTTTAAAACATGGCACTGCAAGGAACCTGTGTCCATGGAGTCCAATAATCATTCATTCTGTAAACTTTGCAGCTTCCATCCTAACAAAGGTTAGAGCTACTGAAGACAAACCCACATATTTTTCAAAATATTTCAGAATCCAACAGCTACAACAAACAGAAGTTCTAATTTCCAGCCCAGTTTTATTCATAGCAAATTTATACCCATTTGTTCTTAGCCAGTGATAGGTTTCAGATTAAATAGTTGTTGCTTCTCTCAGGGACTGTCTTCCCTAATGAATAGACAGGTTTCATTTTGAAAGGGAGTTGAACAGGCTAGGCTTCTGTTAGTCTCTGCTGCTATAAAAGCTTTCCTTCTGGCTCAGTAGAATGCATTATTGAAAATCATTGGCTGGATCTGTATGTTTTCAGGTACTTAAACTTCAGGCATGATCTTGCTTACGTTTTTATCCATGTTATTGATAATTTTTTAATACAAATAGCTATGTTCTGAGGTCCTGTTGCATAGTGCTGTTGCATTTGTCTCCTGTGGTCTTGCTGTGAAGGAGTTGAAGGCCATAGTCTCTTTCCAGTAAGTTATATCTGTTCTTTTGAAGAGAATGAATTGTGAATGTCAAACTGGAGCATGGATGTTCTTGACCTCCTAGATTTGGCTGTAGCATTGACCATGCTGATGGCCTCAGGAAGGTGTGTGCGCTACCTTTCCCAGTTCAAGTGTCCCATAGATGAAATTTTATATTTCTGAAGGCTATTGAGACTGGCTGGTATTTGCATAGAACCATGAAAATTTCAAGCTCTCAGTGTTATTCCTGAATCTGCCCTTAATGTTACTAGAAGGATGAGGTTTAATTAGAAAGTACAAAACCACTGTAACAAAAATGTTGCTGTATATTGTGTTGCAAAAGCTGGTTTATTGTTCCATGACTCCTTCAAATAAAAACATGTTTTCCTAATTGCTAAACTCTCCCTGAAGCTTGAAAGTGCAGCTTTGTTTTTTTTCCTAACAGTAAACATTTTTTATTGGTTCAGTCCATTGACCTGTGAAACATTCTCCAGTTTCTTATGCCACAGGTCTTGTGGCAGTATGGTGCTGTTGAGGAACATGGATAAAAATGGACAGATATGGACAATACACAGATCTTTGAATACTGCAGATCTCTTCCTCCATTGCAGCACTTTAAAATGCTGCTGAACTCTCCCTGACTTGCAACACTGCTTTGTTTCTTGTAACTTAAATCTGAATGTGTGTCAGCTTATGAGAGCAATATTGGCAAAATGTTTCTCTTCTCATAATACCTTGGTCTTAATGACCATGGAGACTCCTAGTTGTGGCAAAAGCTTTGTTCCTGAGTAAGTAGAGGTCTTGCTGTATGTGCATTTTTTGCTTAATCGGAGTCAAACATGTTCTTTAAGAACAACAGTCCTAAAAGCTACAAATGAGCTTTAAGTAAATGTTTTCAAGATGAGCTGATTTGAGTGAAAAATAGAATTGCATTTAAAGAAATGTTTGTATGACATCAGATTAATTATACTTTTTATGATCTTGCACATAAATGTTGTGGAAGCTAAGGAGGATGGCTGTAGGGAAGAGAATCTCATATCCACTTAAACTTGCTTTATTTGGGTGTTCTTCAAATTTCTGCAATGTTTTACAGCATAAATATACTCTGGATGGTTTCTGATCCTATTTTTACTGAAATTCAAGTGTTTTTAATATTTAGGTGGCACCATTTTCCTTTCTTTTGAGGAATCTGAACACAGGAAGCAGAGGAATTTCATTCTGTTTACTGCCAAGACATTGATTCTCCTGGGCTTTTCAGCAATTCATAAAGTGCTACATAGCAAGTTAAGAATGCAGTGAAAGCTCCAAGCAATTAAACTGTCAGGAAGAATAAACCAACCAGACTTTAATTAACTAAATTAGTCTTCTTAAGATACATGGATTAAATGCTACACTTGCAAAACACACTGTGAAATGCTTATTGCTGGGTTGGAGACCTATTTTTCACCTGCAGGTCCCTCTTGCAAACGCTCACAAGAGCAGCACGGGCTGTATTAGAGATGAGACCTTTGATTTGAAGACTTGCCTGTGTAAACATTCCCAATGACATGGATCCCTGCTTTGTCATCAGCATTTCTTTACCATCTCCTGTCCTTAGCCCAGTCCTTGAACAATACAGGACACGGCTGTTTGGTGTATGTGCTTGTAAACAGGACAGTTTCAATTAATTTGCCATTAATTCCCTCCTTCTCTTTGAATAGAGGTTCGAATTGCTGCAGTTGAAGCCCTCTGTATGTTGGCTCAGTCCTCGCCTTCTTTTGCGGAGAAGTGCCTGGATTTCTTGGTTGACATGTTTAATGATGAAATCGAGGAGGTGAGATTGCAGTCAATACACACAATGAGAAAAATTTCCCACAATATTACGCTGCGGGAAGACCAGCTGGATACTGTGTTAGCAGTCTTGGAGGTAAGAAATTCCTGAGGAGAGAAAAAACCCCACATTCCTGCTTGCTTTGGGATGCTTAAATATGTACTGCTAATCAGTCACTTCCTCTGAGGGCAAACTCACCTCTTTTGTTTGTTTTTTTTTGCTTTTCTTTGAATACCCCCAACAGCTCCCAAACTCTAGTAGCATGTAATCCCCAGGACAACAGCACACTTGTGAATTAGATGGATTTGGGATAAAAACTCTTGCCTTGATTACTATGCTGCTGCATCACATTTCCTTCACTCTTGTGTTGTGGTCCAGTACTCTGCACCTCTTCATATTGAATGCAATCTCATTTTCTTTCTGTTTCCTTTGCTAAGCTGCTTTGGCTGCACCTTTGCTTGCCCAGCAGAGCTGGGGCACGGGCCTCAGATCTCTCTTCTGGCTGTTCCAGAGAGTTTGTGAGCATGCTCTCTAGTGTAATTTTGGGTTTTCCCAACCAGCATCTTCCTAGTTGGTGCTCAGCCAAGATTCAGGGAACAGCATGAGTCAGCTGCTGTTCTTGGCTGTTGAGGTTGATCTAGGAAGAGGTTTTGGCTGTATGAATGGTACTGTGTCACACTGCTTCCCCTCAGACCTTATTTATTTGCTGAGCTATAGCCTCTGAAGCATATTTTCTTGAATCTGCTGCACGTGGTAGGCAAGTTTCTCCATCTTTTGGGAAGTGTCCTAGCTGTGGGCAATGCTGCAGATCCACTGTTTCTTCACCTGCTGTTTGCTTGACTCAGGGCAGCAATGGCTTCTTCCAGTTGTGCTCTAGGAAGAAGTAAACTAACTAAATATTTTATCATTCTGTGACAATTGCTGTGGAATATGATGTGATTTTACAAATGCAGCAGCGGGCTTTAGGTGCCTCACATTTTTATGTTGTTATTTACCTTTGTTTAAGCTGGAGACCTGTGCACTGAGTTATAAAAATGTCCTGGTTAGACTGGGTTCTTCTGTGCTGACATACCATATATGATAATTTCTGCAGGTATTGTGGTTTATATTATTATAATTATTACTGGATATTAGGATAGAGCAAGTCAAGGGACTTATTTTAATGGATTTGTCTGATTCTGAAAGGTGCTTGCTCGCTTTCTGTAAAATCCATCTTCCAGTACCAAAGTAAAGGGTGTGGAAAATAGGATTAACTTCGGTGCCTAAATGTGTTCCAATAGCGTAAATACGGAACAGATTTGTGTGGAGGTAATTTCTGGTTTTGCCTCACCACTTTGACTTTATCTGAGTAACTCTACCAGCTACTCCTTGTCTTTCTGACCAGACTTTGGAATTTGCTTTCCCTGTTGTCCTTGATCTCAGTCTCTTGAGTAATGCTCATCTCTGTCCCTTCATGATCTTCTGCCTCGTTTATCTCTCTACTTTCTTTCCAGTGGATTGCATTAGAGATCTGGAGTATTTGATGTTTGTGGTCACTTCATTCTAGTCCCTGGAGTTTGTCTTCTCTTTGGTCATAGTGTCTTTGGCCACCAAAACAAGGAGAGGCTGAGCAGCCCTTTTGGCTTTCCCCCTTTGATCATTCCTGTGTGTTGGCCATCATTTAAGAGCCTTTACAAGAGGATTGATCTTTCTTTTGTGTAAGACTGTGATGAATGAGCTGTTGATACTTAGCAAATTATAATTTAAAAGCATATAAAATCCACCATTGAGAAGCATCCAGTTCTTGTATCCTATTAAATTTTCACATTGTCTCCAGCAGTGCCATGCAAATGCTGATAGCAAGGAAGTATAATGCATGGATATGGAATGTCAGAGTGGTTTTTGGCAGAAGGAATGTAGTTAATTAACGTGGAGTTCAGCCATAGCACTACTGGAAATATTCTAGTCTGTGCTCAGTGCTTACTCACACCCTCTGGAGGCTGGTGACCGGGTTAAAGGCTTGTGGAATTGCACTCCCTGTGTTTGAACGATTAAAGGCTTCTCAGAAGATGATAAAACTATCTTTGGTGATTCTTTTGCTGAGTTAACCAACTCTTTAGTCTTCTGTTACTGCCTGTTCCTGAGGGTACAGCATCACCCAAAGCAAGTAGTGATTTTTCCTCTGCTTGAGAAGGTCAGTAGTGAAGCAGTTCTCATTTGTTGCAGTAACTGAAGCACATGGCAAGATGAGACCGGGAGACCTTGCAGCACTTGCCTGGTCTGTCACTTCATCTGTGCTTAGCTTTGGTAACTAGAAACATGCACCGTTCTTCACAGGCCTCACTTTTTAAACTCAGACAAGGAACAGAAACTGCCACCTTTAAAGTAAACACATATCCAGGCATGTCTCTCTCTGCACTCAACAGTATCTGGGTTGGGTTTTTGTTTTAGGATTCTTCAAGGGACATTCGTGAAGCACTTCATGAACTGTTGTGTTGCACCAATGTTTCAACTAAAGAAGGCATCCATCTTGCACTGGTGGAGCTGTTGAAAAACCTGACCAAGTATCCCACAGACAGAGAATCCATATGGAAGTAAGTGGTGTTCAGTGTCCTTGTGTGTCTACTTATTTTCCTATTCTATTTAGTAAGTGAGGTGCTAGGGAATATTGAGCTTGCTAAGGTGGTAACAGACGCTGCAGGTGTAGAATCCAGTTCTCTGTGTTCTTGTTGTCGATACTTATATTGGGAATTCAGAACTGATAACCACTCCTGGAAACATCCCTCTATTACCAGCACTCAGAGCATTCCCAGAAAAGAGGAATTCAACCTTCAGTTTAAAACCTCATCTCTTCTATGCAACTGTTTTGTGCTTACTTGACACTGTGTTAAATATTTACCAGCAGTTGATTTTATCAGTCATGGTAAGTGGATTGGCCACATGACATTGTGCTGCTGGAGGGAAATTTTTCTGTCTAAGCAAAAAGTCTGAATGTTAGTGTGGTTTTTTTTGTTGTTTAATGAAAGCAACCAAGGGAGTGATGCTCCAGCACACATGGTTTGGGATGGAATTCTTAGGGATTATTGGTAACACTTATTTTAGCTTGCTTTGACTTCCAGTGTACTTTCACGTTGTTTGCGGAATTTGTGGATTTTTGGGGTTTTACTTCCTCCCTCCCCTATTTCTGAAATAAAAAGGACACTAATTTATTATCAACTGGTATAAAAGCTTTTCCTAAGTTATATAACTCCAGGTATTAAGTATTTTGTGGACAGCTTAAATAAACAATTTTTATTACTGCTTATCCTTTCAGTTTTCTTGGATCCTATCAAATATTAATGCAAATAGTCAGTTGTGAAGAAACCTTAGGTTTGGACAGCAGGATTTTCTTGCTGACCGGTGTCTCAAAGTGCTGCAACATAAAGTAATAAAGCTTTAAAATGTTGTGTTTTTGAAATGTTTATGTTTACTAAGAAAGATTTCAATCTGTATATTTTCAGATGCTTGAAGTTCTTGGGAAGCAGGCATCCCACTCTGGTGCTTCCATTAGTCCCAGAGCTGCTGAGCACACATCCGTTCTTTGACACTCCGGAACCAGACATGGATGACCCAGCCTGTATCTTTCTCATGGCACCTGTTGATCACATTGATTGTAGTAAATTTTATTCCTATTTTCCTGATGCTCACATTTCTTAGAACATGTCAAACTGTAGCAGACAAACAATCCTCTAGCTATTTCTGAATCCCTTTGCTCTTAGTTTTTTTACTCAGCAAATAATGGGATAACTAATTGTTGAAATAGCAGTGAACTATAATTGGCCCTTTTTTTATGCTGTGATGAATAATCAAGCAATTTGCAAGGTTTAGGCTTTGCAGATAAATCCTTTGATGTGAAAACATTTGTCTAGTTTGCACTAGTTTTGAAGATGCTTTAGCTTTTAAATAAGAAGAGTGGTTTTTCATGTCTGTTTTCTTTTTAGGTAAAACTTCTGTTATCCTCACTGTTGTGCAATGAATAGAAGAGCACCATCTCTTGGTACAGCAGTGCTTGAATCCCTGTAGTGCTTTGAATTTGTAATTTTTTTGAAAATAATTCAATATCAGAAATCCTCATATTAATGTTATTTCTTCTAGTGGTTTAGTATACAAACTGTTATGGTTATACCATTATTCTCAACAATAGGAGATGACTTGGAAATGCATTTTTTCCATTGTTATTCTCCTTGCTTCCCTTCTTTTATTGCAGAATGGAATGTTATTTCTGATGCATGCTGAGACACATTGGACTGAAACCTTCCTCCTAATTTTCCTCACCGGTCACAGGCCATTGACCAGAAATCCTATACAAATTAAATAAATACCTTGTGAGAATTAAAAAGGATTAGTATCAGGTGGAGAGACAGATGAATCCATAATTAGATGGTTTAGTAATAATGTGAGTTAAATTGTCCTGTGAGTTGAGAATTGAAGGAACATTACAGGGAGGAGAAGGCTGTTGTTTGACTTAATGCAACTTCCTGTCCTGAACCAGGGAAGATTATTTTAGAGAGTGTTTTGGAGGTAACTTGCTAAAATTTACAGACATGTATTATGTGAAGACAGACCTGCAAGCCAGAAGCTACAAGGTAGACCAGAATGGTAGGTTTCCACTATGAAATGGTAATTATAAACATGATTTTGTTTGCTTCAAAGCACTTAGCAAGTTTGAATCAGGTTATCTGAATAGCTTTAGCTGAAAATTTGTAAAGGATTCTGAGTAAAGACGAGAATTGATTTGCCAAGTGAAGTCTTTTTGCTTCGCAGCCCATGGGTGCAGAAGATTTCAGGAGATGAGAGTGTAGATTCAGTCCTTTCTGTGGCTGAACCCGCTTCTTCCCCGAGTGCCCAGTTGGGGAAGTACCCTGAGTGCCCAAATGATCCTAAGCCTTGCACTGGGATCCTTTCATGCTCTTCTGTTAAGAGAGCTTATGCTTGGGGTCAGCCCTGTTGTAGGTTGCCTTTGGGCTAACTGTGCAAGCCTTAGGCTGCTCTTTGTTTCTGGGACTCTCACACTGTGAAAATGTGTTTTCTGTTCCAGAATAATCTTTCTGTATTTGATTCTTTGAGTTACCTAAAGCCTGCATAGACAGATAATTTACAGAGTGTCTTAGGAAATGCAACAGTTTTCAAATACTTGGCAATAAATATGTAATTTTAGGTGTTTTTTGGGTATCAAACAAGCTGACAAACCTGGTCTAGTGGAAGGTGTCCCTGTGTATGGCAGGGGGATTAGAATTAGATGGTCTTTAAGGTCCCTTCCCACCCAAACCATTCTCTGATTCTGGTAGGCACAGTTGTAAGCTTTGAGGAAGAGTGAAACTCCACCTAATGAGTGCGTTTGGCATTTTCGATCCCTGGCTTCTTTGTGTTGCCTTTGAACCATTCCACATTGTCCGTAGCATCCTTCCTCCAGTATGGCTCATCCTGTAGTGTTTTTTTCTTTGTACTCGGTTTTCATCTGCTCAGACGACCATTTCTTTGGGTTTTGCTGAGTATTTTCCAACTTTAAAGAACTTCATAGACAAATGCTGAGCAAAGAAAGGGTTGTTGAGTTGTTGTTGTTTTTAACTTCGCATCCCCAAGGAGCTCTTCTTGCTGTTGTTTATTTTTCTTTAACAATCCATTTTCAATAGACATTGCTGTTCTGGTTCTGATTTTTAATGCTGCTAAAAGTTGCCCAACAATGCCCGCCCTGTTCTCTGATCATACATTCAGACATTACGCGTATCTTCGGGACAGTCTCTCTCATCTGGTCCCTCCATTAAGAGTAAGTTGAACCACTTTAGTTTGCACTTTGACACTCTTGCAAATATTGCTGGTCTCTTCCATGCCTGTGTGTAACAATTCCATTCTAAAACTTTTTTCTCTCAAGCACTACATGAATTAGTTTTAAAATGTGCATTAAGGAAGGAGAGACAAATGTTAAATTATTACAGTATGGATTTTATAGCATTTTGGGGAGAATAATAACATTATTGCTCTCAAGTGAGAATAGCAGTGTTTGCTGGTTAGGAAAGAATACTGGGAGAGGAGTATTCCTGGGAGCTTTCTGTAGCCCTTATTGTGTGTGTGAGAAGGGAGCTTAGCCTTTGTAGATCTCCCAGCATTTGACTTGTATCCTGCCTAAATGGTTTACTTGTGGGTGAGATGTGTTCCCTGATGCTTTGTAACATATGTTCCTGCCTGGTAGTACAGGTGGGATTGAAGTTGGTCCTAAGTCTTATCACAGCTCATAAAATGGTTGTTTATGTGGTCTTGGACTTTCCTTGACTTCACAGTATCGTAGTTAATAAATGAGGAAAATATTTCCCTCAAAGGGATGTTGAAATTTAACCTGAGGATCTCTAGGTGCAAGTGGATTGTAAAATGGGGAGTATTAGCTAACAAAGATGCAGACTTGAAAGCCTTGATGTAAATTTGAGTTTGAGAAATGAATTGAAGCTCTCCGTTGGGTCATTGTTAAATTATAAGGCAGCATTTTGCTATGTTATTACTTCTTTTAGACTTTTGTCTTTTGTTTATGTGTGTTCCTTCTTGTATAGTTGCCAGGTAGAAAGCTGGTGTCCTCCCCTGTTTCTCCCAGTATTACCCCACATGAGGATCCTTCCCAGCAGTTCCTGCATCAGAGCCTGGAGAGGGTTTACAACCTCCAGCACCTTGACCCACAGGGCATACAGGAGCTGCTGGAATTTACGATCCGGTAAGATTGCAAGCTGACCTGTTCATGAGAGGATGGTTTAGGATTTCCATTTTTTTGTGACTCAGATGCTTTGCTTCTGCACATGTACTTTGATATCAAGCACTTAACTTGAGCCTTCCTCTAGAGAGTGTTGTGATAAGAGTGTTCATGGCCTGTTTAAAATCAAACTGATGATGTCAAGTCTGGCACTGCCCTAGGTGCATTTTGGGGTGACATCTTCTCAAAGCACGGGCTGAGAGTCAGGTGTTCTTCTTGGACTGCTCACTTAAGGTAAAATAAGCTCTCAGTTTTTATGGTTTATGGATGATGGCCTTGTCTGTCATTCTCAGTTTTGTGTCCCTATAGGAATCCCTCACTTTGATCATATTATTCATAATGTACATGCACAAGGTTTATTTGTTTTGTTTTTGTCTGGGGGAGAGAGATTATCCCCTTTGCTCTTCCGTTTCCCAGGTCCTCTGGCTTTTCATTCTGCAGGAGAGGACCTAATCCTGGTGCTTTGTTGGGTTTTCATTCCAATCCCACTTGCAAAGGACTTTGGTGTTCTTCATCAGTTGCAAATCAGAGAGTTTTTTCCTGGAATAGGCACCATTACTGCATGCTGCTGTCTGCTGCTGCATAGATAAGGGTGTGTGGTGTTGCTTCTCAGTGTGGTTTTTATGCTGCCTCTTCCATTTCATCTCTAGACTGACTTAAACAAAACATTTGAAAAGGATCTTTTCAATGTGAATCCTCTGCTTGAAAAGAGGAAAAGAGCCTTATTTTGTGAGATAGAAAAACAATCCAAAATACTTTGTTTGGAATACAGAATTCCAAAAAAGTGTTATTCTTTTTCTTCCTCCAAAATAGCTGCCTTTTCTTCTGCATGTAGCTGTGAATCATTTTCACACACATCTGCAGCACAGAATAAACAGCGTGCTCCTTGCTGAAAACCCAGCTGTGGAAACTGTGTGGTTTGTCCTCAGCTGTTTTGCAGCTACTGTGCACCAGCTAAAATACAGTCTCAAAGTATTTAATGCACTAAACACTTGAAACAGGTAATCTCTTGGCAGAGCATCCAGAATGTTACAGGCATGAGGGTCTGGGAACTTTGCAAGGCATGAGTGTTTATGATTTTTGAGTTAATGGAAGTTTTTGTCTTGGTTTTATCCTGCTGGGATTGCCCCCCATGAAACCATACTAAACCACATGCTGTTTTCTGTCCTTAAGAGAAGGAAGGATTTGGACAAAACCCACAAAAGGTGTTAAAGGTTATTCTGGAGAGGTCAAGAATTCCCTGCACCAACAATTTGATCGCTGAGAGAAAAGGGATAGAAGCAACTCATAGCAGTGGATTCTGCCATGGGACTTAACTCCCTTCTTCTTTATTATTCATTATTCCCATCCAAGAAAATAACACAGATGTTGTGGAGCTGGTGTCTGCTTGGGACTTAAATTTTCGGCTGCAGGGCCTGGAGGGAGAATGCCAGTCTCCAGTGTGGTTAATGTAAGACAGGCTTCTTAGCAATTCCATCTCTGTGGTTTAGTTTCTCCATCTATACAGCAGGATTTTTTCTTGTCTTGCAGGGGTGTTGAAATCTGTTTAAGATTTTTAAGGAAATAGAATTAGTGGAATTGGGAGCTGTAGAAGACTGGAAAATGGAATATCTGCCTAGCTGTTAGCTGAGACATGACATCCTGTTCCCCATTAGTGTGCTGTGATGGATTGTGATGTGGGAATTAAGCACCCAGGAGCCTCCTCTTTGCTCTGCTCTCTGGAAAAAGATGAAATGGAGTTGCTGTGTAAGGCTGAGGCTGGCTCAGCTGTTGTTGCGTTGAAGGAAGGCACAATCCCTCCCTACAAGAAAGACATTAAAGTGCTGGAATGTGCCCAGTGGAGCTGGTAAGGGTGTGGAGTGCAAGTCTGATGAGAAGCAGCTGAGGGATCTGGGGGTGTTGAGCCTGGCGAAGAGGAGGCTCAGGGGGACCTTCTTCCTCTCTATACAACTCCTTGAAAGGAGGTTGTAGTGAGGTGGGAGGGGTTGGTCTGTTCTGAGTAACAAGCAAGAGGATAAGAGAAAATGGCCTCAAGTCGTGCTGGGGAGATTTAGGTTGGATATTAGGGAGAATTTCTTTATGGAAGGGGTTGTCGAGCTCTGGAACAGGCTGCCCAAGGAAGTGGTGGAGTCGCTATGCCAGGAGGGATTTAAAAGATGTGTAGATGTGGCACTTGGGGAGCATGGTTTACTGATGGGCTTGGCAGTGCTGTGTTGATGGTTGGGCTCCATGATCTTAAAGGTCTTTCCCAACATAAATGATTCTATGATTCTCTGCTTAGGAGAGATTTTCTTTGGCTGCATATTATACGGATAATCTCATGAATTTTTGTGAATGTCTCAGGGCTCAGCAAGCTTCTGGTTTGGCAGAGCCAAAGTTTCAGAATTGCATTCTAAATGCAAAGATTAATATAAATAAAAGGAAATGATCTTCTGAAAAAAACCATATACTTTAATAACACAGTAGGAGACATGGAAGCAAAGTGACAATTTTAGTAGACTTTGGATCAAAGCAAAATGCAAAGAAGAGAGACAGTGAAACCCACATCATCCAGCCTATTCTCATTTCTGTAACAAAAATTAGTTTTGTTTTCTTATTGCACACTTCTGTTTTTAAAACGTGCCTAGCAGTAGAGAATTAAAGCCTTTTTGGGTTCCATTAACTGACATTTTTTCTTCTATCAAGTTAAAAACTGCTTATATTGATGTATGATTTATGAGAAATACCAGACAACACACAGCATACAGTTGGGCAAATATCGGTGCATCAGATTCCAGCTTGGCTTAAAAAGGCAGCTCTATTTCAGATACCCTTGGATGGGTGAGCCTGACACGTTCCAAACAACCTTTCCTAGCCAACATGAATAGTTTTATTTCCCAGCAGTGTAACACAAATCGGTCGTTAGCTGCTGTGGGAGTCAGGAGTGTTTTAAGTTATATCTGGAGCTGCCACGCTGTGTGGTTCCCATGGGGCTGCAGAGTAATGTGGGTTGACAGACTTACTGCTTCCACTGCTGTGCTGGTGTCAGCCTCCTGCAAGAAGGGACATGCCAAGTCCCCAGGTGCAAACTGGTTTGTAGTGTGTGTTTTGCTGCTGTTCCTGATGCTTGTTCTAATAAAAGCAGGAGGCAAGAATAGCTGGTTTCATTGTCGCTGTGCTCTGAGTGTGTTTAGGTTAAACTGCTCTCTGTCTCAGTGTTATTTTTTCTTTTTTTTTCCTTTTTTTTTTCACATGCTTCAGTGATCTTCAGAGGCTTGGAGAGCTGCAGTCAGAACTGGCAGGGATGGCAGATTTCACTGCAACTTACCTTCAGTGTCAGCTGCTCCTCATCAAGGTTTGACTTCTGGGTTTTTTGGGCTCTTCCTCAAAAACACCCCCAGTCCGTCACAGTGGTACACTTCCATGTTGTGATGTTCGTGGTGACAGCTGATGTATGATGAAAACGCAGGTTCCGTGGATTTCTGCTAATCCTTCTTCCCTCCTGTGGCACATAATTTATGCAGTAACTTTGCCAATGAATGCAGATCTTTGCTGCTGTACCTTGGGCTTATGCTGGTTTTTGTGCATTTTGTCAGTGCAGTTTATTATCTGACAGAAGTCACAATGAGGGCAATTATTCTGTAGCCTTTTTATCTTAGGAGAGTAACTTTTCCCTGCTAGTGGCCACTGGAATGTTTTTTGCTAAACTGCTGCTGTGAGTGGAGTTTTTCTGGAAAGTGATTTGCAGACGGTTTTTTGGTCACCAATGCCAAAGGAGTTTGTAAGACTTGACTGAGCAAAATATCAGTCATGCTTTCTTTTACAGGGCTGAAATGATCTTCTGTTTGGTATTAGCAGGTGAAGACACTATGGCAGCAGCCCTTTTCAAAAGCCCCTTTTCAAAGTCAGCTTTTTGCTGTAAACAGGAACTAATTTTTTGCTTTGTAGAATCATAGAAAAGCTTGGGTTGGAAGGGACCATCTAGTTCTAACCCCCTGCCATATCAGATTCCACTGGATCAGGTTGCTCAGGGCTGCAAGCTGAAGTAGTATTTAAGTCAGTCTCCTGGCATTCTTTAGTGTTTGACTTATACACATGTAAAGCAAGCAACAAGCAGGTTTCCAGAAGAGACTCAGTAAAAGCTTTGTTGTGTAAAATGGAGGACTTTCAGTTGCTTTGCTAAATGCACAGCTGCTAGTTGGGATATCTGCTGGCAGGCCTGAAATCCTTGGAATACGTTTATCACTCAAAGAAGGTATTTTAGATGAGCAGTGTTACAGTTCAGTACAATCCCAGCTAAATGCAAAATGAAATGTGCTGTCCAGGCAGAGGACCAGCATTTGGAGATACCTTTGTTGCCTTTCTCCAGGGTTTGACTGGAGTAAACCAGATACTTTTTCTGTCTGGCAAAGGAATGCCCTGTTTGGAAGAAGAGGGTAAAAGCTGCATCAGCCATTCTTGGCTTGAGTTATAGAACCACTCAGTAGATCAGTGATGCAGAGGAGTCAGTAATGTGCATAATGAAAGCAACTCATATAATGGAATCACAGAATGGTTTGGGTTGGAAGGGACCTTGAGGGTCATTTAATTCCACTCCCCTTGCCGCAGGGAGGGACACCTTCCACTAATAATCATACAATTAGAAATTCTGATACTGCAAAGAGAACCCAAGTGTCAGAGCAGCCCTTTTCAGTAGATTTCTTTCCCCAACAGAAAAAAAGCTGTTGGGGAAAAAGGTATCTTCATTTCCAGCCTCTTAAGGCTCAAAGCGTTCCAGCCCTTTAAAGGCTCTACCCATCCTGGGATTTTAGGGATTGTTAACTGGGAGTCTGAGGCCAGCCTGGATGAAGGATATAAAACCTGAGCTTTGGCTACAGCCAGCTTTTTATGTAGCTGTATCTAAGGACAGGCAGCTTCAAAAAGGGAGGCAGTGATATATATTACCCAGTCAAACTTTCTACGTTCTTTTTAAACAAGGCAGAAAACAAATAGGGTGTGGTTAGGTGGTTGGGGGTTTTGTTTGGATTTTTTTTTGTGGTTTCTTTTTTTGTTTGTTTGTTTTTTGTTGGGGTTTTTTTTAATACAAATATTAGTGGCTGATTTAGACTCAGTATTTTTAGTAATGCCAGGATCATTGGTGGGATGGAGACTGTCAGCAGGAAAGTTCAGAAATGTGACTGTTTAAATGCATTTCTGTGGGCAGTTGTTACTGTTTCCACTTTTTGCCTGAAATCTGAGATTGCCCCGATCCTGGTCTCAGGGTGGTGATAATGCAGTGGGCTATTGTTTTCTTGATAAAGTACTAGGAGTTTGGCTCAGCCAGTCTCTCATGCACAACTTTGTTAGTATTATTCTCAACTGCTGTTTTATATTTTCTAGTTGTATAGATACATCTCTGTGTATTTATAGAACAATGTGTATGTTGGAGGCCTTGGTTCACTGTGTTGTATTTAAAAGCACTGAAGAAAACTTTGGCCTGCTTTTTCAACTGACTGTTTAGATGGAATGGGTTATTTAGCATCATTTCATGGGTTTTTTCTTGTCATCATTTCATGGTTTTCTTCTTGTAGGCCTTGCAGGAGAAGTTGTGGAATGTGGCAGCTCCTCTCTATCTGAAACAGAATGCACTAGCATCTGCTGCAGCAAAACAGGTGAGGTGGAAACAGCTGAGTCTGCACAGAGGCAAGTCCTTGGGTATGAGTCCTTCCTTGGCCATACACCAGTAATACTCTTCTGACCTTCCACTGCTGTAGTCTGGCCATGTAAACCTTAGCTCCCCAGAGTTGAGTCATTTCTCTCATCTTCAAAATATCAGTGGTGTGGATGGGAGGTTCATGAGAACTGTGAAAAGGCAGATGTTGCACCCATCTTCCAGAAGAGTGGGAAGGATCCAGAAAACTGTGAACTGTTTGTCCTCACCTCATTTCTGGGGAAGGTTATGAGCCAAATTCTTTTAAAAATTGTTTCTAAACAAATCAACAAAGTGATTTGGAACAGCCAAAATGCATTTCCCAAGGGCAAATTATGTGTGACCAATATTATTGCTCTCTGTGGTGTGGGGGCTGGTGCTGGGAACAAAGGGAGGAGGAGGTGGATATCGCATCTCTTGACTTTAGCAAAACCTTTGACACAGTCTCCCATTGTTTCCTTTGCACCAAGCTCGCAGGATTCTGGTTGAATAACTAGGTTATAAGGTTCCTCTAAACTGAGTAACCAGTTGATGTGCTGTAGGATACAGATGAGACAGCCAGACTGCTCTACACAAGGGGCAGTGGGCAAATGATAAGAAATTTCAATTAGATATAAGGGGAAAATTTACCATAAGGGTGGTTAAATACTGTAATAGTTTGCCCAGAGAGGTGGAGGGAATCTCTATCCTTGGAAGTGTTTGCAATTTGATATGGCTCTGAGTAACTGAATCTAATTAGAGCTGCTCTGAGCAGACCACCAGGCTAGATGACCTCTAGAGGTCCCAATGTGAGTTACTCTGATTCTGTGATGTATAGATGATCTGATCCTGCAAAAACTGAAGCTAAGCGCTAAGAAAAGATAAAGAAACAAACAAGCTGTTAAATAATCCGGAAACAAACCTAGGGTAAAAGCAAGTTCATGGATCTGCTGGGAAACTCTGGTGACATTTGGAGTTTTCTGGTAATTAAGATATAATAGGCAGGTACTGCTGCACATCAAAGCCTTCTCTGCTGTTGATGAGTAGAAACAAAAGCTTTTCAGCTTTTGAAATCTTCTCTGATTGAACTGTTTGTCTTGGGTGCCCTTTTCAGTAGCATGTGAACCCTCTGGGAAGTTTTATCTGTTGTGATGGTGAATATAGATCACTTCCTGTCAATGCAGGTGAAGGAATATTTCCTGTTAAATAACTTGCAAGTTCTTGGCTTCTGTACAGTCATACTGAACTCAACTGTATTACTTTGAGCACGTCTTCTTGTCTACTTAAGCCCATCTAATTGACAGAAGTATGATGAGTAAAACTGTGCAATTTCCTGTCCAAGGTTTTAACTATGTCTCTAAAGTAACCCAAGGTGATACTTACCTTGTGGTAGTTCCCATCTTCAGCTTCAGTGCACAAAATGTTGTAGAATGTAAAGTTGTTTCCTGGAGAACTTGTCAGATTTGGCTCCAAAAATGTCAACCTGATCAGGACCATTGAGGTTGCTCTGTTGAGCTGCTCATGTTTGCACTCCAGAGTAGCCAGTGAGACTCAGTGAGTGCTTTACCCCTAGAAATTTAAAATGCAGTATCAAAAGATAGACTGCTGGTGGAGGGAGTGTTTGAATCCAGGCCAAGTTTCATGAATTGTTTCTTTAATATAACCAAGATAACCTTTTGGTATGAAGTACCACTTTATGCCGTGAAGAATTTCACCAAAAGAACGAGACTCGTGGATTAATGTGTTCCTTGGTATGAGGGAAAATACCAGACTCTTATGATCATGCTTGTACCAGAGTTTAAGTCTGATAGTTCTTTGTTCCTGTGGTGTCTGTCTGGCAGATCTTGGAAGAAACCTATAAAATGGAGTTCATGTACAGCGGAGTGGAAAGTAGACAAGTGGTCATTATTCACCACATGAGGCTGCAAGCAAAGGCCTTGCAGCTCATAGTGACTGCACGTACCACTCGAGGGTAAGGACAACCTGGTCAAAGGATCTTCCTAGGGTTAGCTGTAAACTTAGTTTCTTTCAGCTTTGTTTAAAAAACCAGCAAAGATAAATTAGGTATGTAAGGTGACAACATGCCAATAACCATTTGCTAAACTAATTCATGATGTAGAGCCTTCTTTTGTCTTTGGTGTAACTGTATAGTGACACAGTCCTGAATTAGATGACAGAATTAGGAAGATGACTTTTGGGGGTTGAGTTCTCTCAAGAGAGTTTTGGGGGTTGAGCTTATAAATAGGTTAAAAACGTTGTAGAGTTGATACTTGGAACCTGTTTAAAAAAGTCACATATCAAAGGAATGCACTAGTCATGTTTGTTTTATTAAGTATTAGTTGCTGAATTTTTAGCATCAGAAAAGCATTGTCTTGACTGATTTAATGTGTGACTCAGACACAAACTGCTCCTGTGCATGCTTGGCTTAAGTACCCAAGAGGCTCCGAGTGGTTCGTTTTGGCTGCTGAAAATGAAGTGACACATGGGTTTTGGTGGCTGTGAAATTAGAGCAAAGTAGTTGGTGTCTTAATTTGTTTACTTTTGGTTTGAGTTGGTTGCCATCAATTTAGTGTTTCCACAGAGGTCCATAATATGTTTGCCTTATAACCTCTTCTTTTATGCTGGAAATATCTTCTAACGGTGGCTTTGGGAACTTAATTAGTGCCTTGTGCAAAAGGCTTTTTTTGTGAGAGGGGGATATAGATGTGAGGAACGCTTTTCTGGCCTAAAAATTGTAAGATATTTCTGGTTTTAGGAGCTTTAATGGGTTTCCAAACCACCTAAATGCTTATAGCCATAGAGTGGTTTTTGTTTCTTTAAAACAAAACCAAGGAATATTATTTTCATTACAGAGTTGAACCCCTTTTTGGGATGTGTGAAAAATTCCTGCAAGAAGTGGATTCCTTCCAGAGGTGACAAACTCCATTGCTTTTTCACTTTGTTAGAAAGTCCCATCACCATTGTCAGCAGGGGATATTCTGTTTGTTTTTCATCTCTTCGCATCTCCCTTCCCTGCTGTCCTACATTGGGAACTGTCATGGGATAATAATTAAGCAAGAGCCTTTGTAGTTGAAGTGCTTAACATCAGGATATTATGCTGGTACTCCAAGAACATGTGCTCTGAACTTATTTTTTATAGATTAACTGATGTTTTTCTTGTATTTATAAGGATTTATCTACCTTAAGTGGATGCTATTTAGATAAATACTTCAATTTTATTTGTTACTCTGTTTTCAAGAGCCCTGATATAATATGATCTTTCAAGAATTAATGAAAAGCCAGATTACCCTTGATATACTCTACATGTAGCAGTAAGTCAGACAAGAATTCTGCAGTATTTTTTCTGGCCCTGTCTACTACTTTTGCCACCTCTTAGTAGCCATCTTTACTTTTGGGGAGAATAGATGCATTAAGTGTCAATTTTCATGAACAGAGTGATTCTAGTGGAAGGTGTCCCTGCCCATGGCAGGGGGTTGGAACTAGATGATCTTTAAGGTCCTTTCCAACCCAAACCATTCTATGATTCTCTGAAATAGTGATGAGTTCTGCTGATCCTGAGACTTGGTGCAAGGAAAAGATAAAAAGCAAATGAACAGGTCTGTTCTCCAGCTACCAGATGCGTTAGGCAATGGGTAGATTTGGTCCTCTTTTCTCATCAGATAACCAGCCACAACTGCCAAGCATATGGAATACAAATAAATGTGAATTTTATCAGAACTAGAGATAAAATTCTGCTCAGCCAGCTCAGGATATCAGTGTCTCTGGTCTAGCTATCCAATTCCCTTCTGAGTCACAAAATCGTAGAATCACAAAATGGTTTGGGTTGGAAGGGACAATAGAGACCATTTCAGTCCAACTCCTTTGCTATGCTCCACGCCCCATCCAACCTGGCCTGGAACGCTTCAGGAATAGGACATCCACAGCTTCTCTGGGCAGCCTGTTCCAGTGGCTCACCACCCTTACAGCAAAGAGTTTCCTCTTAACATCTAATCTACATCTCTCCTCTTGCAGTTTAAAACCATTCCCCCTTGTCCTGTTGGTATCTGCCTGTGTAAAAAGCTGCTCTCCCTCTTTTTTGTAAGTCCCCTCTAAGTACTGAACATTTGCAATGAGGTCTCCCCAGCACCTTCTCTTCTCCAGGCTGAACAAGCCCAACTCTCTCAGCCTGACTCCATGGCAGAGGTGCTCCAGCCCTCTGAGCATCTTCTTGGCCTCCCCTGAAGTCACTCCAGGGGGTCTATGTCCTTCTTGTGTTGGGGGCCCCAGAGCTGGACAAAGTGCTTCAGGTTGGGTCTCATGAGAGCAAAGCAGAGGAGGACAAATGCCTCCTGCATCCTGCTGGCCACACCACATAGTCCTTGATGATGTAGTTTGAGCACACAGCATGGCCCCAGCAGCATTAGCCAAAATGATTTCTCATATGTGAGACGCACATCAGAAGAGGAACGTACGTGTCTGATTCTGTCATTGTAACTAAATATAAGGATTAAGTCGCTAGACTGAAAATAACAGTACTGTAGAAAAAGTTCAAAACAAGTATTTGATTTTTAATTTATTCCTGATGTAGATGTTTCATCTCTGAGCTCCCACATATGCAAGGCAGTTTTGTAGATAAATTGCTGGACTTAATGCCCAGACTTGTGACGTCCAAGCCTTCGGAAGTGGTCAAGATTCTTCAGACAACACTGCGACAAAGTACCTTCCTCCACCTTCCTCTTCCAGAGCAGGTTGGTTTAACACAGAGAATTAAAATGCAATATTCTTGTGGACTGTCTTAGCATCTGACTGGTTCCTAATATACCATGAAGCTTTTGGGATTCAGGTTCTTGGTCAGTCACAAGTGGTATTTCTTCAAAGGCTTTGTCTTCTTACCTAGCATCCTCAGCACTACTGTTGTAAGTATGGAAAACGGAATAATTTCTGGCAGTATTTAAACAAAATTCCAAAGTTCACGCGCTTTTCTGTTAGGAACAGCAGTAATTACCTACTTCTTTTCTTTCCTCTTTCCTCCACCTTCTTATTTTTGCCAATTGCTTTGCCCCTAACAGCTGCATAGAGCTACTGCAAATATCATTGAGCCTACTGGTGAATCTGATAATCCCCTGAGGTTTACATCGGGGTTGGTTGTGGCACTGGATGTTGATGCAACTCTGGAACATGTGCAAGACCCCCAAGGAACTGTTAAAGTTCAGGTAGGAAGTCACTTGACGGAAATGCAAACAAGATTGCATCTTGGGGGTAGTTTCTTTAAGGATGTCAATACCTTTAAATTGCAAGTAATTGTATGCTTTATTATAAACAATGTTGGATTCCTGTGTTTTGATCACACATTGAGAAACTGGTTTGTCTATAGTGCTCTGAGTTGACTTGGGTGAAGTTCCTGAGAGGTTGCTTTGAGCACTTTGATGTCATTCTGTGCTTCCACGTGCACTGGGCACATTAAGGACGTGAACACAAACAAAGACTGGTGAACTTCCAGCTGGTGTAGTGGGAGAAGGAGGAGCAAAAGAAGGCGTTCCAAACAGCACAGAAATATGCAGGCTCTTGTCTGTATTTCTAGCATTTCTCCCTGCTGCTGAATCACTACTTTCAAATGCAGCTGAGGAGGTAGCGGTACAACCTGAGTGAAATATGCAACATCACTGCATGACAAAGGCGTTAAAACATCAGTTACCATGCAGAGGAAGGAGCTGATGTCAGTGTTTATCACCTGTGCTGTGAGTCTGAATGGCTGGGATGTGGCTCTTACATCATGACTCCAAGCTAAAGCCCACCTCCTTGCTTTCCCAGCTCAAACAGAAGACACCCAAGTAGCCCACATGGTGAGACCCCTAGCCCAGTTGTCATTCAGTTGTTTCCTTTTTTGTTTTTGTTCCTCTCTAGGTGTTGTATCCAGATGGACAAGCACAACTAATCCATCCTAAGCCAGCTGACTTCCGAAATCCTGGCCCTGGAAGGCACAGGCTGATAACTCAGGTCTACCTCTCACACACAGCGTGGACAGGTAATGTTAGTGGTGCAAGTTCATGTGATTGTGTAGCTGCACTTTGCTAAGACAGGAGTGTGTCTTGCTTCATCCCAGTCCCCAGCACATAAGATGTACATGTCCACAGTCTCGGGGGCCCTGAGGATCCTGGAGTTTACAGCTGTGGTTGGTGCTGCCCTTAGTGTTGGTCAGGTTTCTGCCCTCCTTGAGCAGTTACATCTCCCTGGCTGACAGGGCACTGCTGCTCTGTAGGTGACTGCAGGGGCTGCTCTCTTGGGAGAGCCCTCAGAGACATTGCATGAGAGCTGTGTTCAAGGGGAGGTCACCCATTTCTGTGCAGAGCAAGATCAGCTGTAGGAGCCAGGTCTGCATCCTCATGTAAGAGGCAAGGAATCATGGTAAATTGACTCCTAGGAATTAATTGTTTCGGATCTGACAGGTGTTTGAGCACAGCAGAGAACCTTTGGAACTTTATGTATGCAGCAGTACAGTTGCACTGCTGATTAAACTTCCACCCTTTTAATGCCCTAAAAACCCACCCTTTAGCCCTGATGAAATATGTGACTCCAACATCGGTGTTCAGTCTCAGCTGGCATTCACACTTCCCCATGGAAGCACTTCAGTAATTGCCTTGTGGACTTCAAACAGAAGTGGAGAGTATTTCCTTCACAGCTCCCTTTGTCCTGTCTTCTTTCAATCCCTTCACATTTATTCAAATGTGGGGGTTTTCTCTGAGAAGTTGTTTTTGTGAGCAGTTTTTAATTGGATTTGGTGTTTTTTTTTTTAACCAACAGAATTTTATTTATTGCCATGTTCCTTCACATACTCCTTTTTATATAGCACTGCCATGGCATACTTGCTCATCCTGTTTTGTTTCATTTGGAGAAGAAAACATGGTATTGTTTCTATGATGGGAAGTATCTGGGTTTAAAGGTTGATCCTGTACAAGAGGGAGCTGAGTGAAGTCCTTATTTCTACTTCTGCAGCGTTCACTGCAAGGGCTGGCTCTAAGAGATTCTGTTCTGGTGTCTCCTCTAGCCATTGTTTTAATTATAAACTTTGACATTGGCACTTAAGCATATGAAAAAAGGGGGAGGCCACTGAGCTGGGAGGGGCTCAGGAAACAGGATCAGAATTAAAAATGAAGAAATTGCTTTAACTCAAGACAAAGAAACTTGTTAAAGGCCAGTAGAAAGGGTGTGCTTAGGAGGGAGAATGCCCAATCACAAAGCATGGATTAACTTCCAGGTGCAGAGCAGAAGTGATAGAGGTGACTGCAAGCTGCACAGAACAGAAGAGTTGGGGGTATGATGGAGGGGTGAGCTTGGGGAGGTGTTTGCTAAACTGTGGGGTAACTGTGCAAGAGGGTTATTTCTTGTGTTCTGCCTGGTGCTGATGATGTCTCAGCTGGAATCCCATTGCAGCTCTGGACATGGAGTCTTAAAATCCTGTGGGTTTCAGTAGGTTTCATTAACGTGCTCCTGCTGTGGGTTATCCCTGGTTATACAGTTAAGCCCCGCACACCACCTGATGCTCACTCCCCAGTGGGACAGGGAAGAGAATCAGAAGGGCAACATGAGAAAACTCACAGGTATTACACTGATCAGTAATGGCTACAACATCCCTGTGTTATCCACCCATTTTGGTTACAAATCCAAAACATGTCACCATACAAGCTTCTGTGAAGGAAAATTAACTTTATCCCAGCCAAAACTAATACTTGTTCATAAGGGAAACCTAAAAGAAATTTCTTCTTCAGTCTAGAAAGGAGAATTTTTTTGGGCATATTAAGTTCAGAAGGCTGCTCAGAGTAGTACTGTGTAGACTGAAATCCCAGTTTTGCTGTGACCACAAAGAAGAGTAAAGTGAAGAAGAGTAAAGTGAAATTATCCTATGGACAGTATTAGGAATGCCTGCCTAGCTGCAGTTGGTGAAAGAGCGAGAGGCTGTCTTGCAGTGTGAAAGTCTCCAACAGAAGAGACTCTTCAAGTAATCTCCTGTGCTACAAATCTTATCAGATGTCATCTGGGTTGATCCTGCTGTAAATACAGTGAGCAGGGCTTGCTAGTTCTGTGGGGATTTTAGTGATTTCATTATTTGGTTGGAGTTACAAATTGCAACTTTCAAAAATAACTTAAAAGTAAGCTAGTGGTGAGATTTTTTTTAAGTGAGGACAAAGAAGGGAGGGGAACCTAAAACAGTCCTTAGTTTTGCTGTGCTGAATGCAACAGCACAGTTGTGTTTTCAAACACCAGACTGGATTCTGGGCAGCCCAGAATGGCTCTGTACTTATCCAGCACATGTGAGAGAAAATCCATTCAGTGTTGGTTGTTTGCTCTGCAATGACAGTCATGTTTGGGTTCTTCTGGTTTTTTTCTCTGCAGAGCCATGTCAGATTGAAGTGCGGTTGCTGCTGGCTTACAATTCCAACAGGAGCAAGGCATCTGCTAGAAATCCTAAATCCACCTGGAGCGAGAGCTTGGAGGCTCTCCCACCATCTGAAAATGGCATAGAGGGGACCATACCCTTCAGCAAACCTGTCAAGGTGTATATAATGCCCAAACCTGCCAGGCGGTGAAGCCTGTTGCCAAAAGAAACCTACGTATGGGATTGTTGGGTTACATGAAAACAAGATGCTCTGTCCAAGATGGCAAACCAAGCCAAAACAGCTTTATATCTGCAGAAAAGGAGTCAAATGTCAAAGTAAAGCCGCTGAAGAACAGTTGGTCTCCTGAGCAGCAAATACGGGAGTTATTCAGCTGGTTAAGGGTGATTTCAAGGAAATGCAGGTCTTTTTATATTGACTCAGTGAAAACAGGACAGTTCTCAATCAGCATTCCAGCAGTAATTTCACTGTGCTGTATCTTCAGTTTTTATGTATTGAAAGTTTCTCCCCAAGGCCTGTAGGTTTTCTGCTATGTATTTACTATGTAAATGCCTGGGCACAGATATCCATGTTATTTTTACAGTACTCTGAAGTGAAGCTGAGGAGGTCAGACTTTTGTGAGGGGTTGGTTTTGGTGTGATATTTTTTTTTTTGGTGGAGTTTTGTGGTTTTTTTTTTAGTAAAAAAAATACGTATTCTAAAGTACTAGTTCTTTTGTGGGAACTGCATCCCAAAGGGAAATTGCCATTGCTGTAGGCTAAATCCAGAGCTGTTTTACATCCTCTGCAGCTGTACTGAAGCTGGTACAACTTTGGGGAGGGCACAGGTTGTTCATGGTGCAGGGGGAGGAGGAACCTGTTTGTTCCAGCAGCAGAACTTCAGTCAGCAGGACATGAAGTTTAACTGAGTTACAGGAACAAAGCAGTTCATTACGCCTTTTGTTTGACAGAGTCAAACATCTTAATCTCGGAGTTGTAATCCAGCTCTCCTGTTGCACACTTATACATCTTGAGGGACAATGTGATCAGGTACCAGTTGGAAAATTCCTAACTACATCCCACGAAGTTTTACAGGATCTGTTTCTGTGTGGGTGATCCCAGGATGAACCAATACTTAGTGAGATGAGATAATGTTTTTCAACTCAGCAGCACTTTGGCACTCTAAGTCTTTTTGATCAGCTGAAGTAGCTGAACTTGCTGTCAGTTAAGCAGCAGTTGGGCAGCTTGTCAGTGTTCCCCTCTGGAGGTGAGCTCGGACTACAGAGGAACAAGAACTTAGGAAAACCGTGATCCATGTGGCATTTCTGTTAGGAAGTGTGTCTGTGCATCACTTCTGTGTGCCAGGCTTAGCGGACTGAGTTAGTGAGAATTAATTTGTAGCAATCCTTTGGTAGGAGTTTTTAGGAGGACTTAATCTGTGAAAATTCTAGTGCAGCAGCCAAATCTGTTGGTTTTTTTTTAAATAAAGGTGTATTTTTAGCAAATAAAACAGTGAAGAAATACTTTCCAGGTGTACAGAGATTAGTGTAAATAATAACCCTTTACGTGCTTTCCTACAATAAAATTGGAAAACTCGTGATAATGTTTTTTTCTTTATTATGTGAGTGAACATGGATGTCTGTGTGGTACTTGGCTAATGAGATCTCTGCATATTCTTTGTGATTTTAACTTTTTAGCACTGACAGGTTGTGGCTCAAAGGCTCACAACTATAAATTTGCTGCTGCTTTAGGTATTCTCGAATTAAATATCCTTTCTTAGTGCTTCTGCTCTTCCACACTGGTTTCTGGTGTTTCACCTTTGGGGCACTGCTTTGAAAGTCTCCTGCACCTCTGACAGCTGA
Source organism: Sclerurus mexicanus (assembly GCA_013396755.1). Taxonomy (NCBI): domain Eukaryota; kingdom Metazoa; phylum Chordata; class Aves; order Passeriformes; family Furnariidae; genus Sclerurus; species Sclerurus mexicanus. The sequence continues at coordinate 420,599 of VWZF01001884.1, read as the reverse complement.
TTTGTATTGTCTGACTTGTCTTTGGCATCCCCATTTCAGTCCCCAGCAGACAGAGTTGATGTGTCTCTCATTAGGAAGCTGTGTCTGGACAGATACTTGATGAGTTGAGTGAGCTCATTACAGACTTTTTCTTTTTTCTTCCTCTCATTTTTGCACATCATTTCTGCAGTTTGTTATCCCAATAAAGTTTCTAATTTAAATGGTGTCCATATGCTCCAGGCCACGATGGATGCTGTGGTAGGCACAGCACATATTTTCAATATCCAAATTTTGGCATCTTTTTCTAAGCATTGGATCAAATTTCTACTATTTTTTCCCTCACACTGTCCTTGAGCTCCTTCCATATAACATATTAGGCAAAGATTGATCACCTTCTGTATTACCACCACTGAGAATCAAATACTGAAGGGCTGTGGAAAAGACCTACTCTCCATCCATTCTCCACCCAGCCTGTATATGTGCCTGGGAATGACCATTTCACACCATGTTCCAACATACGGGAAATCTGAAAGGAAATTTGTATAAAAAGTGTTAATTGTAGTTGTTTAAATCTAGGTGTTGACTTTTTCTTCCCATCCCCAGGTTTTAGACATTTAGGTTTTTCTGCTCTGAAAAATAACCAGAGTTCACAGTCTTTGTGGAGCTGCAGGACATTGTGTCATCACAAGAGCATTTCTACCCATGCACTAGTTGTCCTTTACTTTTGGGTAATTGCTGGGCTTCTGCACTGGAATAGCCTATAAGATGATTGATGTCAGAATGAAAAGAAAAAGGGCTGTACTCATGCACAAAGATAATTTGCATCTTTCATCTCTGTAGAAGAGGGAACAGAGGACTTCAGATCACAATCACCCAAGTACAGGGAGATTCCGTTCTCTCTGATGGCTGCAAGGGTAGGAACACTGTGCCAGTACAGCTGCAGCCGCAGGGAGATTGAGCAATCTACAAAGGAGGGGCAAATAATTTGCCAAAATCTAACAATGTTCAAACAGCCCTCACCTCTGCATTGTGCCTCCTAGTCAGATGGAAGAGGGTCAAGAATCTGGCAGGGCAAGGAAAAAGCTGACCTCACGTGAAAGAGGAATAGCTTAGTGGTTTGAAAATGTGTTGTCCTATTTACCATTAACTTTCTGGATTTAATTACACGTGGCATCTGTGTGTGGTGAAGCCCAGCTCTGAATGCTTTTACTGGGAAATTTGTATTTAGACTGCTCAAGTCCACTGAAATTCATTAGGTCAATTTGCAAGTAAGTAATGCAAGAGTCAAGAGCTCTTAAAACTCCATAAAGGTGTTGGGAATAAAGCTGAAGCCTATGAAACATTAAGTCAGACCTGGTGTGGCTTTCAGCTACCTTATTTTAAAAAGTACAGAAAACCTAAGTGGGCAGGTACACTCACTGCAAGAAGTACACAGCAAGTTCTTGGAAAGCCGAAAGAACAGGACATGCATTTAAATCAGGACTGTATGACATCATTGAATGATGTGGGTTAAAAAAGACCTTTAATACCATCCAGTCCAACCATTAACCCAGCACTGCCAAGCCCGCCATTAGACCATGTCCCCAAATGCCACATCCACACACCTTTTGAACATTTCCAGGGATGGCGATTCCACCACTTCCCCAGGCAGCCAGTTCCAATGCTTGACAACTCTTTTGGGCAAGAAATTTTTCCAAATATCCAGTCTAAAACTCCTCTGGTGCAACTTGAGGTTGCTTCCTCTTATCCTGTCACTTGTTACCCGAGAAAAGAGCGACCCCCGCCACAGGCTACAACCTCCTTTCAGGTAGTTGTAGAGAGAAAGAAGGTCCATCCCGGAGCCTCCTTTTTTTCCAGCCTGAACACCCAGCTCCCTCAGCTGCTCTTCGTAAGACTTGCACTCTGCACCGTACTGTGCAGGTCACCTTGGGTTCCAGCTCACGGAGATGGATCTCCTCTAGAATCCTGTTTTGCTTGCCTGAGTTACAATCACTTTTTTCATCTTATTTCACTTGCATCTTCCATTTTATTCTTAGTAGCAAGCACCAGGAATGCAGCAAAGCTGTCTTTTTACTTCACAGTTTGTGAATGCAATATTAGTGGGACTCCAAGACAAAGTTTGAAGGCTCATGGATGCCAGGCTTTGCACAAATCCTGCCTGATGTCCCTTAAAAATGCTGGTCATGTTGCATTCGGTGTGTCTGTGAGCCTTTTTACAGCCTGTTTGTCCTGGCTGCCAGCTCACACATGCTGCTGCACAAAGATAAGGGCTGGGGACTGACCCGCTCGGCAGTGGAGCAGCTGGGGTGGAATCTTCCTGGCTCCCAGCCCAGTCGCAGCTCGGCTTTAATTTCAGTGTCAGGGTGGGAGTTCACTGCCTACTGAGAGATAGTTTTCCTGGTGGGAGGCAGAGCAGTGGTGTATGTGAGAAATCCTGCCCTATAAAAGTGCATTCCCATGATTTGGGCAACGAGCCCATAATTTTAACGAATTATTTATGGCTCTAGATGAAAGCAGCAATTTAACAAGGGTTCTGGTGGAATTTTTTGATGAATCAGTCCCAGCTGTTTCCACCATGTAGCAAAGCAATTTCAGGCACCAAGGAGGAAATGGGGCTTTCAGTGACTGGAGCAGCCCAAGTGGAGCAGACGCCTTTGTGGGAACTGACAACGCTGACTCAAGGAGCTATGACAAGAGCAGCAAAAGACTTGCAGCAGATAATCTCCTTGTTGACACTGAAATTTTATACTGATGCTGGTGAAACTTAGCAGTTTGCCTTTAAAAACAGAAATCCATTTATTTGCACACTGCAGCTCCCTGCTTTGGCAGTGGAATCTTCTGTATCCCACCAGTTGCCAAATGAAGGGAAGAATTAAGAGGCTGCAGCACAAAGCTGGGTAGGGCACACCCCTAAAAGTCACCTGGCAATGCAAAATGGGCTCTCATGCCTTTTGGGAGGACAAATCATGTTGCAGCAGCAGTATGAGAAGCCCACAGTTTTTCTCAAATGCAGGACCTGGGCTAAGCAGTTTTGGTGAAAGTGGCATCACCATTAATGTGCCACATTAACATGAAAATGTTTAAAAAACAAGAACGTGGAGGAGAAAGATAAGGTGTTTGCTCAACCTCTAATGCTGTAATACGCATTCCAGTTTTTTAAGTAGTACAGTGTACTCTCAGCCAAAGCCTTACAGAACTTCTTCCTATTTGAGGCTGTCTTAAGGCCCAAAAACTCACAAAATGACACAAATACATGAGCACTATCAGGAGAGTCAAACCACACTCACTGTAAGATAACAACACTTAATGCAAAAAGTCATCACACTCTGTGGGTTGGTAGGAACTCATTGTGCTGGTATTCCCTTGGGATGACCGCAGTCTTCTGAGTTAGTGGCTCACCTTCTACTTCACACCAGGCAAGTTATTCAGAAAAATATCATAGCAGCTACAATGAGCATTCTACCAGCTGCTGCATCAGAGAACACAGATACAGCTGGAAAGGCAGTTCCTGCTGGGTTAGATAAGATTTTGCCTCACATATAACTACACAAAACATTGCTGTCATTAGGAGATTGCAAGATAAAATTTTCAAGTACTCACTTTCCCTTTGCATTTACACCACATTGTATTTTATCAGATAAAAGGTTTTAAATGATTACTACAGCAAATAAACAGAAAAAGAACATAGTATTTTGTGCGTCTTGGGGGAGTCATTGAGTTCTCATATCAATCTAAGCCTCTCTGCTACTACTTGGGTAGCACAAAGTGCCTCAGGGCTTTTACAGCCTCGTCTTTGTACTTTCATTAATACCCACAGAATTAATATGCACAGAACAAGAAATAGTCAGCCTGGTGGGAAAAAAGATCTACAGTAGGCAACTTGTAACTGGCAATATTAATAGAAGCCCACCAAGAACAGCAACCAAGAGAACTTTTTAAATTTTCTGTGTAATAATATGCTTGCTGGCACAACATTTAAATCATCAGATGACGACCAGTACTAATTCTCACATCCATCCCCAGCTTGACAGCAGCACCTTGCTAGCAGCAACTTAGCTTGTCTCCTAAAGATCAACAATTTATGCTGCAAACTCTAATTTTGTAACACATCTTTCTGATGATTTTAAGGACACACGAACTTCTGAATAGGTATGTATTGGACAACCCAATCCTCACAATTGATAATTAATAAGAGCATTCTTTTTATGTTTTGTATTTTATGTTTATCCTGTATGGACATTTTTTCCTTTTTCTCAAGTTCAATGAAAAATTTCAAGGTGTTCCATTATGTGATGTTCATGAATTAGCAAATAGCCTGACTGAAGACGCCAGCAGGAGGCAAAGCTGCATGTTCTAGGTTTGCTTTTTAATTCTATTTTATTTTTACCTTATTTATCCAGCAGTGGTAAAGTCCTTCTTTACTGCTTCATATCTACCACTTGACTGTGTCCATCAGCTATCTTATGGCTGCATTCCAATAGCCAATAATGTAATTTCAGGCCATTTTCTAATAAAAGTATTCAAAACATCATCTTCTAATTTAGTCAACAGGTGAAAAGTTAAGTAACCAGACTATGGATAGCCTTCAGAGGTAGGTTAGGTCAATCTTAATAATATACGGAAATTATTCTGTAATTAAATAATTTCATTACCAACCCCTTTTTTGTAAGCCCCCAATTTATTTAAATCCTGAACAAATAAACTGTCCCTGCATTTTAGATTGTCAGCACACCAATGCCTTGGCACGTAAGTTCACACTCTGTTGGCTGTAATTTGATTCAGCAGAGGTGTGTCTATGATTTGGCTGCGGTCAGGGAAGGCAGAATGAGCTGCAATGCTTCAGCACGTTGAATGGAAAACTCCCCCCACTTTGACACCCTGAGCAGCCAGGGCATTGTACTCTTCCACAGCCTTCTCTGTTTGCAAGACCAACACATCAATCCCGTTCTTCTTCAGATAGTCCACAGTGGATGGTGGAACCTCAGAAGAGAAAAGGAAATGGGAAAAGCAAGTGTTAAGATTCTTTTCCCCTTACACTGTAAGGCTTGGAGAAAAACTGGTACTTAAGTAACTGCTAATAGCCAAAATGATAATATGCTTAGATATTTCTAAGATTGATTTAATGTTTTCTCTTCAATAAAGCTACTTTTATATCCACACCTCACATATCTCCTTAGCACACTTTAAAATGCAGTCCTTTCTTGCAAAAATAAAAAGAATTTGAGCTAAAGGTATTTCATCTAAATAAGGTGTTATTCATCCCACCAGAAAGCTAAAGAATTGCTTCTCACAAAGTAAGGCTCAGCACTTCTGAGCTTTCTGTAGCTAGTTTATCTGCTGAAATGACACCCTGGCAACATTAGTAACAAAAATGCCTAATTATCAAAGTATTTACAGCAGGCTAGAGAGCCAGTTCATCACCTCTTGCAAGAGGAGAGGACTAATGACATTCTGAAAAATTCTCCTTATTTCAGTTGCTCCTGTAGCGGAACATAAACCTGTTTACTGCTTGACGTTGATGCTAATACAAAGGAGCTCAAATGATGCTTCTTTCAGAGGGGCCCCTGACAAGAGTTCAGTCATGCTAATCCTGAATTTCTTCCCTCTCAGTAAAGCATCATTGATTTAGTTGGTTTTTTTTCCCTAATCGGACAGAGAGGGAAAACAAACAGTTCTAATTTATGCTTCTCAGAGAACAAAAACCTACCTGCAAAGCCTCACTCATGCCACGACCAATCACCAGAGTTTTAACACCCTTCTTGACGACTTCTTCAAGGTCAGCGGGCTGCACTCCTGGAGAATGCTAAGTGTCAGGGAAGGAAAATAATGGTCTGTGTACTGACAGCATCAACCAAGAAAGCTGTGCCTGTATGTTCTGAAACTGTTCACTGAGCAGCAGGGTAAATTAGCCATACCAAAATGTAACACAACCCTCTTTTCTGCATACACACAGTAGATAACACTAGAAACTGAAAAAGGTATTTTATATGCAGATGAAGGATGACAGTTAATCGATTTATGGCAATAAGTCCTTATTAAACAGTTAAAAATAAAAAAATGCATTATACCTTTCTAAGACATTTATGTCTAACTACTGACATTTTATAAATATTAACATTTAAAGTTAATAAATGGCAACACATTTCTGTTCGATTTCAAATTAACAAAATCTTTTTGTAAGAAAGATTGTGGCAAGCCAAAGTTTACTCACTTTAAATAGAAAGAGCTCCTCAAACAATTAAAATTGTTAGATTATTTTCTTGTTTACTTTGCAAATCTCATTTACCAAAGAGGACTCAAATGTATTGGGTAGCTTAATTTCAGTCAACAGCTTCAATTTCTGCACTATTTTTTATTTTGAGAAAGGAATATTTGAAACCAAACTCCTCAAAGAAAGAACTCGCAGGATACATTAACTGAGCTTTTAAAGAAGTACATCCATTTACTGCTAGCCCACTTTAAATATGTGAATCTATAAATACCCCTTCAATGTTGATATAAAACATTATTATGTCACACTAATTCTCCTGGATTCAGTTTCTGTGTATCTCCACAAGATACTGTACAACCTGTGACTAGAATTTGGCCCCTCTTTGGTGTGCATTTTTATTGTAAAGCCATAAATACTATTTCTCCCCCTTTTTTTTTTTTAGTAGAATTCTGAAGCTTTTTAGAGGTCTGAGATGAGTTTTGCACTTGAAGTAGATAATGCCATGGCAGACTTTTGGAGAACAGAGCAAGTAAGACTTTTCAAGCTCAAACAAATGAGCTCCTAAAGTTACAGGTGAGGAAAGCCTTCCATGGTAGTGCCACTTCCAATAAGTGCATTAAACTTATTCCACAAGAAAGTCTTTAGACTGGGTGTTACCTGAAATTTCAGTAACAGAGATGATTCATCTTTATGGTTCTCCAAGTTCATAGAATCACAGAATACCTCAACTTAGAAGGGATCCATGAGAATCATTCACAGGACCACCTTGAACTGAACCATATGACTTAGGAGCATCATCCAGATGCTTCTTGAACTCTGACAAGCTTGCTCTGTGATCACTTCCCTGAGCAGCCTGTTCCAGTGCACAACCATCCCCTCAGTGAAAAGCCTTTTCCTAACATCCCATCTGAGCTTCCATGGATGCAGTTTGACTCCATTTCCATTGGTCCTACTGATGATCACCACAGAGATCAGCACCTTCCCTGCACTGCCCCCCTGTAGACTGTGGTGAGGTCTCCTCTCAGCCTTCTCTTCTCCAGGCTGAACAAACCAAATGGCCTCAGCCGCTCCTCATGTGTCTTACCCTTGAGACCTTTCCCTGCCTCAGTCGCCCTCCTGGGAGCACAGTCTAACAGTCTGATGTCCTTCTTACACTGAGGTGCCCACAGCTGCACAAAGCCCTTGAGGTAGGGCCACTCCAGTGCAGAGCAGAGTGGGACAAGCCCCTCCCTCAACTGTACTGGACACATCTGGCCCTTGGGGCTGTCAGGGCCAAAAGCTGTGTTCCCTTAGTCCATTTACATTCAAGTTCCACACCTGGAATGCAGAGGTCACTTCAACATGCAGAGCTTTCTCAGACCAAATCACTTCGAGTACATGTTTATGATAGAATAGGCAATGCTCTTCCTTTGGGGTTTTTTAAGTAGATTCAAAACTTAAGACAAAAAGAACAGAGAACCTGTATGTTTTACTGCAAGTACAATCATTAGAATGCTGGGGAAGGTTTGCTGTCACGTGATAAGCACTCCTGAGACATTAAAGCCATGGAACAAAAGGATTTTCTTTGGTTACACAAGACACTTTGATGTGGGGCTTTCACAGGTTTTGTAAGAAAGTAGCCTTGCTAAAGGCAACATGTAACGTAATAGAATAAATGTTTCATTGCTGATTTGACGGCATAATTTCTTTTCTCTTCTATTCTCCGGCCATGATTTCAAGATATCTCTTTCTTTTCTTCTGCCATTAGCAGATGGCACTGAAATGCAGCCAGCCAGGGAGGGATCTGCCATTCATCCCCAAGGGTTAAGGCAGTAATAACTATTAGTGCTTAGTTACAGAACCTTGCAGGGCCAGTTACATGATTTTCCTAATGAAAGAATGCCATACTAGTCAGCAGTGTGGTAGCACAGAAGGAGAGCAAACAATTTATTTTCAACTAGAGTGTGGGACATGACTGGCACTGCTTGTTTCCCAAACTTCAGTTCCAGCTACCTCAGGAAAAACATGCTCAAAGGAAGTAGGCACACTGTAGTCCACCATAAAAAAACAGGCAGGAAATGCACTTGTTGAGCCCTTCTGTTTCCAGTGCTGACTGGATTAACTTTTCACAGTTCTTCTCAAGTTGGAGGTGCAGTCTAGAAAAGCTTAGTTCTTAGTATCTGTTGTTTGCTATTCATTTTAAAAGCAAATCACCCATCTCCTCACAGCTGCAAGGATAGGAATGACCTAAAGCAGGAGCTTTACAAGTAACAAACCCTAAATAGGGATTTTTTTACTTCCTGATTATATAAAAAGGATGCCAGAAAACCTATCTCTCCAAAGAAACCACTATATTTTTTGTCCTCCAATTTTAATTTAATATACAATTGCTTACTCTTGTTTCACTTGGAGGACTCCTCTAAAGACTTACGGATTTAAATATTTCACCTGTGACATGAAGATATTCCTTGTTAGAAACTTCCAAAAGACTTCCTAAATGTCAGTAAGTGCTTATAATCTGAAACCAATGTTTTCCAGCAGTTGGAATGAATATCAAAATGTGATTGAGCTGGGAGCTAGCTGGGAACTTTTCAGCTACTCCATCTCTTCTGCTTCTCCAGGCACACACAAATAAACCAGGAAAACAATAGTGTTGAACAGTGATTCTCAGCACACAACCCAGCCCATATAATCAGACCATAAGGGAAACACATTTTAAAAGGTTACATACACAGCTACCTTTCTCCCTGCAAGGTGCAGATATCTTTGCATGACAGCACCACCTTTCTCTCAGCATAACATACTTGACATAAACCGACAGGTTCTGTTCCCCCAAAGACTACAGTTGAAGTTTCAAAACCAAAGGTTCTGCACTTCAGTTGTGTCAAAATGAATTCAACAGAGCTGCATCCTCTGCATGGATACAGCTGCAGGTGCTGGGTCTAGGTCCTGGTCAGTACACAGTTCTTTTGTGCTTTAACTTTTGCTTTGAAAGCGTGGAACCTTTTTTTTTAGCCAATAATCTATCCCAGTGTAAGCCCTAATATGGGGAGAATTATTAACATCGAGTTCCTAATGCAAGAGAAGCTATACTGCTTCTAAATCTGGAACATCAATACTGTTCCAGGGACTTTTATATGATTTTGATTGCATTGACTTATAAACTTTAAAAATTACAAGGGCAAGCACTTAGTATATGGCTTCCAAGAGAAGTCACTGTGTGGTTATCCAGACTGTGCTTTTCACAGAGAAACTAGTACATATGACAGTGTATCTGCATATTTTTCCTCTGAAATAAGTACAAGGGACCCCAAGGAAAAGAATATAAACTAAACCACATGCATTGTTGTCTTCCAAACATGCAAGGTCAGTGACTGTTGATATTTTTTACTTCTTATAATTTCTTTTCCTATCTCACTCAAGACAACTTTTGTTTAGACGGTCTGAAGAGAGGTTGCTACCAGCCTCTTATGATAACTGCACTCTTAGCCAAATGCAGAATGTTGTTTGAGACCTCTAAGGTGTGTGATTGTTGTCTGGTCAGGGTAGCTGTGGGGACTCACGACAACAGTTGCTACACCCTGTTGTGTGCAGGACACTGTGCATCTGCAGCCCTCTGACCTCTCCACACAGTCACCTCCAAAACGTACCCTCAGTTCTTCCCAGGGAAAGTCTAATGGCTAGATGAAAGGAAAAGGCAGCTCACTGAATTTCTGGCTGGAACTTTAACACTGTTCTCTGAACAACTCTGAGAGTCCTGTTTTAAATGCAAGGTAGTAAACAGCAAACTTACATTAGTCCCAGTTTCTCGCCAATCCCAGGTTCGGCTTCCTCCCGGCCATACTTTGCAGTCCTTATATGTTGTAGAGCAGCCTTTCACCTTCATCTGACCCCAAGAAAGGGAAGCAATTTCAGGGGAAGACATCACAAAGTTGAACCAAAGTCTGGAAAAAGGATATTTAATACATAACATCAGGCCAACATATGCAGCATGTTAATAAAAACAGAAAATTCTGTCCTTGCCCCAAGGAGCTAGGAAGGAAGTGCTATTACAGACTGTATCCATGTGATTTTGTGACAACAGACTTGAACTGAAAATCAGCAGATTTGTTGAATTACCAGTTCTCTTGGGGATTTTGTGCAGGATTTTGTGCAAATCATTTTACACACTAAATGTGTACAAGTATTGGGTGTTCAACTTTTAAAACTATCAACAGGGATCAGGTCCCAGAATATCCTCCATATGTGGGGTTTAATCTCCTTAAAATGTACAGAGAAGATGATAATAATTTCCTAAAATATCAGAAATCTATACTATTTCTTTGGCCGCTTCACCGAAGCAGTAAATGAGGTTAAAAAGAAATGCCAAACAAACAAACCCAGCAGGAAAGCCAAAAACCAAACAGTGGCACTGCCATATTGCTGTAACAAACAAGACTTTCAAGGGTGTAAAAGGGCCAAGCCACCTTCTTTCCCCAGTCACTCATGACAGAGTCCAGGTCTCCCAGGATACTTATACACCCAAACAGCAACTTGTCTAATTGTTTGACCTCAGTCTTCATTGTTTCAACTTAAATCCATTATTTTAAATCCTTTCTGTTGGGGACAAGTAGAACAGCTTAATTTTTGGCTTTTTCAATATTTTTTTTGTTTTCTTGAAGATTTCACTCAGTACTTTATTCCCCCTTTCATTTAGATCAAGTAAACTTCCCTTCCCTTCAGTCATGTTTTCTAAATCTCTGCTTATTTCCTACTTTTTTTCTTTGGCAGCCAGCAACTGGTATGCATCTTTCTTTGATGTCTGTTGCCTAGAACTAGACAGAGCCTTATCAGTGTTGCTGTAGACCAACTGCTTTTTGGTGTGTGCCACAGTAATGTTTGGATCTGCTGTCACAGTTACTGCTGGGCACCACCAGGGCAGGGACTCTGCCTCACAAAGTACTGCATCATCTCCCCATGAAAACTTTCACCGCCCTCACAGTCCTTCACATTACTGCAGTCTGATTGCTGGTGTGTAGACAAAAAGAGAGGAATCACAGGGCGATGATACCCTGGAATTGTGTTGGACTAGCATGGCAGTTCACTGACATGTCTCAAGGGTAGAGTCACCTTTCTGTCCTTCCAGTTCACCTGGTCTGAAATCTGCATTATAAAGAAAACCAGTTGTTTCTGTGGGAAGTAAAAGGAGGTTCCACCACTGGCTAATCCATAAAATCTCAGTGTCACATCCTTCCAGATACACACATTTTCATCTTTTACTTTTTAGCTATTTAAATTCACCAGGAATTTAATTGTTTAAATTCATCATAGGAACCCTGGTGGCACAGATTGAAGGCACTGCCCCTGCAAAAGAAAAATCTTTGGAGGATCAAGCTTCTAGTCCTCCTGAAAGCCTATGCTAAAGAGACACAGCACAGCCAGACAGGACACGCCCTCCCCAGATTGCCAGGAGCGGGTCTCAGTATCCCACCTAAAACACTGCATGAAGGAAGAAATGCAGTACTTTGGATCCAGCACAGGACCGAGTTTGCCAGAGGTGCTTCTCACACAGGATAGGGGGTGATTCTCTTCCTTCTGGCTCCTGTGTGAAGTGAGTGGCACAACTGTCCTGCTGAACAGGAAGCCAGGCAAGCAGCTATGGGGGACTCAAACTTGTTTGGATTCATATATTGTAGATTCCCTCATCACACATTGACGATGCAATGGATTCAAACAAAGGGTTATAAGATCATTATTCTAAAAGGCTGCCTGAAGGAAGATTATAGCTGAAGAAATAACCAGCAGTAGTCCCAACAAAATGAAATTGAAGAGTAAAGGCTGAATAAACCATCCAGAACCTGGCTCTGAAGAATGAAAATAATTTTCGCCTGTGCCACTTTTGAGAGGAAATGGTAGAATTAGACCTGGAGGTTTAGGCAGTGGCGAATGAACCGATAAAATGATCAGGAATATCTGCTTTCCCAACCCAAACAGTATTACAAGGCTGGAACTGTGCAATCAAACAGGCACAAACTGCAAATGGGAGAGCAAGGATTCCATGCTATCTTTTCCAAAGAGCACAAAACTAAGCAAATAGCAGAAATTAAGAATCAAAACTCACACGGCTAAAATAAAAATTGGTAACCTAAAATTATTTCCCATAATACTGCCAGAGAATATCAGTGAGGTCAGGTAATTTGAATAAATAAGAGTATCTTGGATTAGAGTAAGAATGAATTTATTGACAGGAAGTTTGGTCATCCTTTGATGCTGGGCATGGTCCAATCACCAAGGAGCAGGAAAATAGTTCTCGGACAAATTATTTAATTACTGACTATGAGAAATGTACAGTATCAAAATATACAGTAACACTTAAGAAAAAGGAGACTTGGAACTAAATGACTTGCAAGTACAACCTGAAATAGCAATTTCTGTAAGCTGCAATAGTCCAAGCACCAAGAGACAGGAAAGAGAAATGGTTCAAGGCTCTATAAGCAAAGACATGAGAGTTTAAAAACATCAGAAATAAAGGAAGCAGAACTTAAGAGAAGGCAAAATCTAAGTTTATGCCAGGAGACTATAATGAAAGAGAGAAATAAAGCAGTGGCTAAGGATGGCAGAAGACAAAAGCAGCTTAGGACGAAATGGAAGAAACTTGAGATTGAAGTGCAGTCAGGCAAACTGGTGGATTTTAAGACTGCCAGCACACCTGTCTTCTGAGTCAGAGCAGCGCCCACCAGCAACAAGCAGGGTAAAAGAGGTGACTGGGAGCAGCGCGGCAGATAATATTTCATTGAGACACTGCAGAAGGAAAGAACGTTTAATAAAATCCAAAGGGCAACCCGAGAGCGAAGAGGATAAAAGTGAAAGAGTAAACTGGTGTACGTGAAGTTTTGGGGAGAACACAGGGGTCAGAAGACAATGTGGTTCTCCAGCGCTGCCTGGGAGCGGGGTCGGGAGGTGGAGGTGGCAGACTTCCCATTCCGGGAGAGGCAGGTCAGGATCAAAAACTGACAGCAGAAAGGCAAGGGGAAAGGCCGGGAGAAATGTAAGAGAGCTGTGTAGGGAGGGGGGAAAGTGTCAAGTTCATGAAGAAGGAAAACATATTTTGGGAATTCGGCAATGCCATTTCGCTGGGGAGCCTGGTCAGGGCGAGTTAATCGGGGAGATCATGGTGGAAGGGGGGTGCTGGGAAGAGGAGGTGGGGACAGCACTTGGGGAGGGAACGCGGTGGGGAGGAGCGGGCACGGACAGAGAACCCGGGGAAGCACCGCGGGTGGTGGGGGGAGAGGGAGGGCACGGCCCT
>VWZF01001884.1:309522-406438 GCA_013396755.1 Sclerurus mexicanus | reverse complement strand
ATTTGGGGGGAGGAGATATTTGGGGGCGAGTGGGGCGGCGGCCTGCCCCCACGGCGGGGCACAGGAGGGGGATGAGGAGCCCCCTTCCCTCTCCCTTCTCCCGGAGCCGCCTGTGACCCCCCTCGGTCCGTCCCTCCCTGCCCCCCCTCCCGATTCCCTCGGTTCCTTCCCGAGCTCTGTGCGGGTGGGACTCCTTGCAGAAAGGAGGGATAAGCTGAAATAACTATTTTCGTTCGGCTTGGCCGCTGGCAGCCGCTCTCTCTCCCGTCGCCCCCCTCCCTTCCCCCCAGCTCGGGGGTCGCTTCACAGATCCCCCACCCCATACATCGCATGTGTCTGTCCGGGTTTGCTTGTCCCCAGAAACAAGGAAGGGACCCACACGCAGACACAAACACACAGAGGAGGGAATGCCCTGATCCCCGGTGCTCCTCCCTTTCCTCTCTGTGTTTGTGGGGTGAGGAATGGGGGGCACGGGCAGGCCCCGAGCCCTCCCCCGGCTGCTGCTGTGGGCCGTCTCCTCCCCATAAACACAGCCAGCCATTGTGTGCCACCTCCATCCCTCTCCTCTCCCTCCTCCTCCCTCATCCCCTCTTTAGTTGCGGGGGGGATAAGCTGTGCCTGCTCCCCCGCCGCCACCTGAGACGTGCGAGGTGGAGGGATGGGTTGTGCACTCCGCTGTTTGCTTTCAAGCTGCTCCTCCTCTCCTTTCCCCTCCTCTCCTCTCTCTCCAGCAGCAGCAACAGCAGGTTTGGTTGCCTGCCTGCCTCTCTTTAATTCCAGCTCCCCGCGATGGATGCGGGAGGGCCCGGGCCGAGGGAGCAGCCTGGGGAAGGAGGGCTGTGTGGAGGCGGCCGTAGGAATACAGAGGGGAGGGAGCTTGTTGCTCTTGATCCCTTGTCTCTGTTATTCGCTTGGTTGTCGCCTCTGCACTCTTGCCACATAGGGAGACCATGGAGCTCAGGGCGCATGTCCGGCAAGGCCCCTTGGAAACTTCCTGCTGCTGGAGGAGCCCGGCTCGGGGCTGCGCTGCCTCCAGCAGCCCCTGCTTTCCCCCAGGAGGCCCTCGCTCTCTGCTCCGTGCCCACCAAACCCACCCTGCCTGGGCCGGGGAGACGGGGCCGTGCCATTAAATCGGTGTGTAGGTGTTTCCTCCTACAAAGGAAGTCGCTTGCTGTCAAGTGCAGATGTCCTCTCTGTGAGTTCACAACAGGCGCTGCTGAAACAGAATGAAATAAGATCAGTGTGTTGTCTCCTCATGCCGTCTGGTGCCTAGTCAATACGAAAAAAAAAAAAAAGGCAGCTGAAATCCACAAACTTCTTGAAACAGATTTAACTTTCTGGAAAATATAGATTTATATTCAATTCCCCACCACTCCCATATCTCTTATGTTATATAAAGGACTCATTAGAAAAAGAATGTAGTTTTGTTAAACTGTTGCAAAACTTACTCATAAAAATCACCAACCCGCTTAAAAGTTTGAATTTTTAATAAAAATAATCCTTTTAAAGAAAACCAGTTCTTTTACTATGTGGCACGGTGTCAGTGGGTGTGCAAGAGTAATTTTCTGGTGTGAAATGCAGAATAAATAAAACTGAAAAGATGAGCTAGTGACCTGTGTTCTAAATATTTATGGGTTTGATTTAAAAAAAGAAATCCTGATGACTTTCAATTGCATGGTGGGGGGGAGGGTTTGTCAGTAGGATGTTTGCTGCATAACCCTTTTCCAAAAAAGTTTCTAATTATTTGCATTATGAGTTCATTTGATAGTTGCCAAATTTTAAAACTTTTCTCTGCTAGTTTTTTTCTGTTTGTTTTTTGCATTCCTCTTTGTCAGAGGATGGGTTATCCTCCCCCCCACCAATGGGAGGAGATGCAGCTTCTGAAAGCGTAATCTCTAAAGTGCTGGGTTTTTTTTGCTTGTGTCTGGTGTAGATGATGTATTTGGTTGCGTTTTCTCATCCCTAAGAAAGAAAGTGTGGAGGTGTGAAAACCAAACCTTGGTGATTCTTGACTCTGTGTGGTAACTGGTGTGACAGGGGTTTTCTTTTCCTTTGATACAACCAGCTCGTTGCACTTGGTCTGTGGGTCCGGTACTTGTTACCTGGTGTATTTTATACTCTTGCAAAAACGGCTGCAGTGGCTAAATTTTTCTGCATGATTTTTACTTCAAGTAGTCCCCAAGGTGGTGTTTGTAAGGGTACAAGTCATAAAGCTGCTAAACACTGATTGAAAATTGGAGTGGTTCTTTTATTTCTGAACATCTGTTATTTACCAACTGTATGTAGCTTTCCTTGGAATGCAAAAGGGATTTTGATTTCAGTTATATACAGTTAGTTTCACTTTTGATACCAGGATTGCTTGACAGTGGATTTGCAGTGGCAGTAATACATAACAAAATCTAAGGAAATGGCTGCAGAACCTCAAAGCATTGGTTGGTTTTTTTCCTGAATTTCTTAGACACTGAAGCAAATTTTAAATCTCAGTTGTCACATAACAACTGTTTGTAACTCCTCTCCATATTCATTTTGCAATCAAAGAAGGGAATCAATAGTCTAGGGGTTTTCCAGTTATTTTTAAGACTGTTCTGATGCTTAGCAGTTTTAAAATTTGAGTTTTGCTTGTGGTTTTTTGTTTTTTTTTCTTTTAAACATGGCCTATATTGTCTTGTCTGAAGAGTTACTCTTGGGAGATGCCAGCAGAAGTTATTTCCTTTATGTTAGGAACCCTAAGGAGAGCTAGGAGTTTTAAGATTGAATGTTGTTCAGTCATTGTATAACAGTCATATTTTCTTCTCTGTTAATAATTAGAACAAAGAACTTGTTCATTATTAAGGGAACAAGCTATAACCTTCCCTTAGAGTAAGGGGTGCTGAGCATATATTGACAGCTAGTAAGTTATCAGTTACTTCATAGTGGGATTTCAGATTTTTGTTAATGCTCAGATAGCATTTAAACTTTGCTGTATTATTTCTCCTATCTGAGAATTTCAAGATAAGTAGTAAGGACAGCAGGGCTTGGGTATGAATAGTTTTCAATAGTAGTCTGACTAATTTAGATACCAAATTAACCTGAATTAGTAGCAGGCTAGATATTTTAACCATGTGTACAAAGGTGTGGTCTTAAAGTGCAGAAACTAATTTAAAATGTTCTTTGGGATTTAGTGGGTAGTTTAAAACATGCTTGAATAGGAAAATAAGAATGTGTGATGTTGATTTCACCAATCGCTATTGAATAGTGGGATAAATTGGTAGCCCTGGAAATAGTCTTCTTACAAAGGCTGTAGGATAAAATAGCTCAGCTTTTCCAGCTGGTGGCTCATTTGAAAGTTGGAGCTATTCAAACAAAGTAATGAGACCTATAGTTATCTGGTGAAGATTTTATTTTATGAAGAATAATTATCTTGCGTTTATGAATGCTTTAAGTCATGCTTTAAATACAATGTTGTGACTTGGGTTGGAAGTATGACAAACTTCTTAGAAAGGAGTGAAGTTGAGTGTCTGTCGAGATGATGACAGCGTTAACTCACAAAATTTGCTAGTTTATGTGCCTCAAAAACTAAATAGTTTCTTGTAGGTTTTACTAAAAAGCAATAGCTGTGATTTAACCCCAGTCAGCAACTCAGCCCCACTTGGCTGCTTGCTGACTCCCCTGGTGGGATGGGGGAGAGAACTGGAAGGGTAAAAGAGGAAAAACCAGTGGGCTGAGGTAAAGGGATTTAATAGGGAAAGCAATGTATGGAATTCATTCACCACTTCCCACTGGCAGGGAGGTGTTCAGCTATCTCCAGGACAGCAGGGCTCCATCATGTGTAAGGATGACTTGAGAAGACCAATGCCGTTGCTCCCAACGTTCCTGTCTTCCTTGTTCTTCCCTCAGCTTTTACTGCTGAGCATGACACTGTATGGTCTGAGATATCCCTTGGGTCAGTTGGGGTCATCTATCCTGAATGTGTCCCCTCCCAACTCCTTTTGCACCCCCAGCCTCTTCACTGGTGGGGTGGGGCAAGGATCAGAAAAGGCCTTGGCTTTGTGTAAGTGCTGCTCAGCAATAAAAAACATCCTGGTACTCACTGGCACAGGTTGCCCAGAGAAGCTGTGGCTGTGCCATCCTGGGAAGTGTTCAAGGCCAGGTTGGATGGGGCACTGAGCAATCTGGTCTAGTGGAAGATGTCCCTGCCCAGGACAGGGGGTGTGGAACAGGGTGGTCCTGAAGGTCCCTTCCAACCCAAGCCATTCCAGTATTATCAACACAGTTGTGAGCACAAATCCAAGGCATTGCCACATACTGGCTACTATGAAGAAGATTAACTCTATCCCCTTGAAACCCAGCACAGCAACCCAAAATACGAGTTTAACTGGAACTTCTGAGGTCTGGGAGATGTCATTGCAACCATATTACTGTACTTGCAGTTGCAAACTAAGGTAATGATACAGATCCTGCAGTGTGCCATGGTGCTGCATCTCCTTGGCCCCTTCTTGCTTCCGAAGGCAAAGCTGCAAACTGGAACAAATCATCACAGGAAACCAGTACTTGTTCTAACAAACATACTGTCTTTTTTATTTTTTTTTTCCAGGAGGTTTTTACTTGCAGCAGAAGAGCCATTGCAAATCTAAATAGTAAATATATGATAGAGGGGAGCAAGAACTATTTCAGTGTTTAGGGCTGTGTTTAAGGAACCATGATATCAAGTCACCACCTCCTTTGTGTCAATAAATAGCTTGAGAATTGGTATAAATGTTAATTAAGCACTTGGTCTCTTGTGAATGAAAATATTAGTATAATGTTAGCTTGCAAAACAGAGATCTAATTTTACACATGACTACGCAAAACACTCACTGGTTTGCCAGGCTCCCTAGTGTGTGAATGAGGGAACCTCTCCCGGAGGTGAATGGCGTCTTCTGAAGTGTGCTAGACTGCATTAGCTCATCGATTTTCCTTTTTATTTATTTATTTTTTAATTTTTTTAGTCTTTTCTTAGCAGTGTGGGGTTTGATTTGTTCTTCATTGAAATGGTAACAAGTACAAATGCTTTGTGTATTCTGTCAGCAAAATTGCATCAAAATCTTATTGGTCAAGATCATGCTAAAGGTGGTCTTGAAAATGGCAAGTGTGTTTGGTGTGGGTTTCCAGTCTGGAGCAGTCTCTTATATTCCCACTGCAACTCAAACTTCTTAATCACCCTTCATCCTGACAGAGTGACCCAGCCTGGAATTTTGTTGCTTAAATACAGCGTGAATGTGTTTGTTTGGAGTCTGGTAATAAAAACACTCTTCATATGTTGGCTGGGGTTTAAGTGATGTAAGGAAAGACATGGTGAGGTGCAGATGCCTGGTAGGAGGTTAATTTTTCTAGATATTTTTCTCCCTTCTTCTGTCTTTATAATGGGAGTCAAGGTTAATGGCAGGCAGCTTATGAAGAATCTGTGCAAGCCATTTAGTGTCTTTTATTTTCTTTTTGCGGTAGAGAATGCCTGATACTACATTGTAGACCTGGAAAAAAAAGTCTTTGGAGCTACCATGCTTCAAAGCAGTAAGTTGTATTTTATAAGCTGGTGTATTTTTTCTGAATCTTCTAGACCCTTAACACCTTTTTTCAAATCAATTTGAATGCTGAATTTATTTTTTTTCAGTAGGTTATACCTGTTGTTTGGTTTTTTTGTTGTTGGGTTTTTTTTTGTTTTGTTTTGGGTTATTTGTCTTTTTAATTGTCATTCCAGTACCTGTGGAGAGCTATACAACATGAAGTTTAAGGGTTTTTTCCATTCTCTGAAGAAATTAACAATTAATGTTGACTTAAACTGCTGTTGAATGTCTGTATGGGAGAAAGACACCAGAAACTTTGTAGCTGTCTAATAGAGCAAGCAAAAGCCAACTATATCTAATGACAATGAGTTTCATGGACTTTCAAGCTGAAGATTAGGTATGTTCCTAATGAAAAGGGTGGTGAAATGATGCTCTGTTAATGTGAGTGATTTTTCTTGTGTTTAATATTTGGTATTAAGCACGTTTGTGCACTGTTGGTCAGAAGTTAGGGAGTTTGATATGACTCTTTGGTAAAGTCAGGATACATTGCAGTAAGTTGTCATATCCACAGTAGATTGGTTTGTATTAAAAGCAGGTGATAAATGTGATACGGAAGTACTGTGAAACACTGCTTCACTTAAAATTTAATAATTGATACTGTATATTAGTTTTATCACCTGATTTCAATGCAGAAAGATTAATTCATGTAATGTCCTCTCATGGAAATGATCAAGTTCTGGCATATAACATTGGGAGTGTCTGTAATGCTGGATGGGTTGAGTTTATTCACACATTATATATTGCTGCATCTTCTTCATTAAACGTATTGAGTGTGTGGCTATATTGATATTGCAAGCCTGCTTCTGCCATAAAACTGTCTCAGCTAGTCAGAGGTAACACTTTTCATCTACTCTCCAGGTCTAAGTATTCATGTCTTTTCACATCCTTCCCTTTGTGAGTAGAAATTAAACTGCTGCTCGGAATCAGTCATGTAATTACCACCTGAATGGAGGCTGACCTGACTCTGTATGTGTGGAATATAAGTAGATCATTGCTTTTTTGCTGCACCTGGGGACTGAACCAAAACTTTTATGTCAAAGCCATTAATCCATCACCTGTTAGTAAAATGCTGCATCTTTAACTTAGTAACTACTAGAAAATAAAAGCATAACCAGTAAACTTCAGAACTTAACGTATTACTTCTGTGCTTTTTTGTTTTTGAGTACGATGGAAGTTCTATACTCATGTTTCTAACCATGAGATTAACTCACTTGTTGAAGGTACACTTCAGTGTACCTGAAGACTTGGAGCTGGTACTCTCAAACAGCATTACGAGGTTAAATTCTGAGAAAAAAAGTAGCAGGGGATCATTCTTGTACAAGACTTCATGGCAAATAAGTCTCTAATGTAGAATAAACTCCTCTACACTTCAGTCATGATAGATTAATCTGACTTTAAGGTCAGCATGCCATATCTGCATGTGCTTTTTGGTTATTCATTTAAGAAGTGAGGTTTGCCTTGGAATTAATTATAATAAGGGTATGGATGCATATCTTTGTTTTACCTATTCCTCTTTTGTCAGTTTTGCCATGGGGAGACTTCATACCTTTGTATGTTGAGCTGGCATGTCAGCTCATCTGAGTGCTCTCATATTTATATTGTCAGTGCCACTTTTGACTAGACTCTATATCGCATGATCCAGTGGAGAAGACAGGAAAACACTGTACTTCTGGGAGAGAAGCAGTTCTGTCTCTTTCCAGTAACACTACCCATCTGAAAGAGATGGCAGAATGCCATATGGAATGGCAGAAAAGAACTTGGTACTCTGCTCTCCAGGCACAGATGAGCTGCAGGATATCTGAAGCCCCCTCCCAAAGCTCAGCTTTCCTTGAGATTATGCAGGTTGTGTTGGACCACTTGCCTCCATCAAGGAAGAGCAGTATGCTTTCAGTAGACAACTTTATTGAATTCCAGCACAGTTTGGATGGTACAGAACTGGAGGAGAAGCTTTTGATACTACTTCTGAGTCAGAGTCTTAAAGCTTACTTCAGGATGAGTGTATAAGAACCAGGAATGTTGGTGGGAATTCTTCTGGCCAGTGTGAGATGATCAGTGAAAGAAGCCCCATGGCAGCACTGTACTGTGGTGTATTTGTATCGAAGAACTCTATAAACATCAAAGTGAGCTGTGGGTTGACACCATCATCACATGTAAGCTGGAAGTATTTTTTGTCATCCGTCAGGACTGTACCTTGTTCTTGGCCCTGGCCAACTTCAGAGGTCTGCAGAAGCTGTAAGAGTTTCTCAGAATGCTCTCCTTGCACCTATGTTTGTAACTCAGAGGCTTTCTGAGTTTTCTTTGCTTACCATGAACTTTTTGCTCTTGTTTGGGATTACTTCAGGCTGGTATTGTCTAGTGTAAGAACGGTTAGCTGATACACATGTGCAATTATTACTGCCTGTGCTTGGTACACACACTTCTGAGGTCATCTCAAAGCTGACTTTTATATTACAGAATCACAGAATGGGTAAGGTTGGAAGGGACCATGGTGGATCATCTAGTCGAAAATCTCTGGTCAAGCAGGGTCATCCTAGAGCACACAGCACAGGATTGCATCCAGACAGTTCTTGAACATCTCTAATGAGGGTGATTCCACAGCCTCTCTGGGCAATCTGTTCCAGTGCTGGGTCACATGCACATCAAGGAAGTTCTTCCTCATGTTCAAGTGGAGCTTCCTGTGCATCAGTTTCTACCCATTGCCTCTTGTTCTGTTGCCTGGCACCAGTGAGAAGAGCCTGGATCCCTCCTTTTGGCACCCTATCTTCAGATACTAACATATATGCATGAGGTTGTCTCTTCCTGAGGCTGAACAGGCCCAGCTCTCTCAGCCTTTTATTGTAAGAGAGGTGCTCCAGTCCCTTAATCATCTTTACTGCACTCCACTGGACCCACTNCCCTATCTTCAGATACTAACATATATGCATGAGGTTGTCTCTTCCTGAGGCTGAACAGGCCCAGCTCTCTCAGCCTTTTATTGTAAGAGAGGTGCTCCAGTCCCTTAATCATCTTTACTGCACTCCACTGGACCCACTCCAGGAGCTCCATGTCTCTCCTTACTGAGAAGCCTGGACTGGACACAGCCCTCCAGATGCAACTCACCAGGGCTGAGTAGAGGGATGAGAATCTCCCTCAGCTTGCTGGCAGTGTTCTTCCTAATGCACCCCAGGATACCATTGGCCTTCTTGGCCATAAGAGCATGCCTGGCTTGTGGACAGTTTGTTGTCCATCAGGACCCCAAGTCCTTCTCCACAGAGCTGCTTTCCAGAGAGGCCCCCAGCCTGTACTGGTTCAGGACCCAGCGTTTGCCTTTCTTGAATTTCAGAAGGTTCTTCTCTACCCATCTCTCCAGCCTATTGAGGTCCTTCTGAAGGGCTGCACAGCCCTCTTGCGTATCATCTACTCCTCCCAGCTTCGTGTCAGCACACTTGCTGAGGAGTCATCCACCTCTTCATCCAAGTCATTGATGGATAAGGTAAACAATACTGGGCCCAGTATTGAAGCTTGGGGGACATCACAGACCTCCAAGTAGATCCTGTGCTGATGATCATGACTCTCTTGGATCTGCCGTTCAGCCAGTTGTCAGTCCACCTCACTGTCCACTCATCCAGTCCATGCTTCCTGAGTTTGCCTGTGAGAATGATGTGAGGGACAGTGTTGAAATCCTTGCTAAAGTCAAGGTAGACAATATCCACTGCTTTCCCTTCATCCATCTAGGTAGTTGTTTCATTGTAGAAGGCAATCAGGTTGGTCAAGCACGATTTACCTTTAGTGAGCCCATGCTGATCACTTCCTGATAACAATGACAGAAAGAATTCCTTTGTGTAAGGTGAAGGAGAGGACAGGAGCTACTGAAGGACTGAACTGGCAAGAAGGAGGAGATGATGGGAAGATGAATAGCTATCCTGCTGAACAATATTGTGGCTATGTGCTCACTGCTGCCTCAAAGCTAGTTGTCTTGCAGTTCTTTGAAAGTGTCCATTTTAACATCAGGATCTCTCTCTGGATCCTAACAGTATGTTCCTCCACGTTTATGGCAGCTGGGAGTTGGCTGAGCTATGCACAACTTCACATATATCTGCCATAGTTGGGACAAGTGTCCTCCTGGTATCCTCGCAGGACAGTCCCTGCAGTGCTGCTCTGGGAGGAAATGCAGGTGTATGGCTGGGTGAGAGAGCTGAACTTGCATTCTGGGAGTATGTCTCGGTGCAGGCAGTGTGCACTGGGACTGCAGCGTGCACTGCGGAGATTGCCTGTCCCAGGGAAGTTGCCAGGCTGCCTGTGCAGGCTGCAGCGGTGTGGAGCACCCTCCCCTTGTGCTGCTGGCTCTTCATCACTCCCTACTTGGCAATGGGAGGGGCAGAGCAGTGCCTCGATGGCTTTGGCTGTCAGTTTGGTGGCTGGCTATTGATGCTTTTTGAGTTTGGCAAAATCTATTTAATTACAAATGCTTAAACCATTGAGCAATAATAAAACTCATAAAAGGTGTGTATATTTTTTGTTTCATCCAGCCTTGCAGTAAGAGTGTAGTTTGTTCCAACTGTGGAGTAGCAAGGTCTGTGGCTGTTCATAATGCTAAGATGATCTTTCTACCCTATTTCACTACTCTTTTTCCTCTCCCCTGTGCTCCCCAAATCAATGAACTTTCCTTTGCTTCAAGCGCTCTACAGACCTCAACAAATATTTTAGCATTAACAAGTGTTTCTTAGTAGCCTCTAGCATTTGTCAGTCTCTTGTATGTATAGTGTACTGTCATTCTAATACAGTTATTTCTCTCACCAAGAGCCAAACAAAGCTCTTAAGCAGTAGAGAATTTCTCAGAACTACAGTAGAGATTGTGACCATGTCGATGTCTGTAGTAGTCTGTGGAAAACAAACAATTTCTCTAAGTGAGGGAAGGCCTACTTCTCAAGATGTCTGTGTTCCAGCAGCTGTGTTTTAGTATTCAATTTCTTTCCATTATGATCATTTAGATCTTTTAGTACATTGGAGAAAAGTGCTGCTTACCCTTGAACTCACAGGCTTGATTGATACTTGAAGCATGGATAGCAAGCGAGTTGTGCCTCACCTGTCCTAACCTTGAAAATCCTCTTTTCCAGGAAAATGGTTGTTATCAGCCTGAAGCTCTGTAGTTTTTTGGGTTGTCTAGGGCTATATAATTTTCCTGTCCTAACAGTTGTTCTGAACCAGTAGGGTGCTGAATGAAGTTGGTTGTTTAAGTCTGTGTGTGGGTAAACACTTTATTTCCTACTCCACTCAGTGTCCCTCTGGTACTGCCCTGGCTATTTTCCAACTCATCTACAGCTATCTAGGAGCACAAGTGCCAGGGCAAGTTTATTGCCTTTTAGTATTAATGACTACCAGGATTATAAAGGTTTCCTCATGAGAACGAACTGCGATGGTTCACAAAAGCTGTATTAATTAGGATGATAAAGTGTGGAAATTCTAGTTTGATCCCAGAGCCTGCAATGTGGTGTTCTTGTAGTTATCAACAACACACCGCAATAAAGCAGCCAAGGTAGAAAGCTGTGTGGTGGGATGCAACAACAACCACAACAAGAAAAAAAACGTACCTAACACCCCCACCCCCCCCAGTATTGACTGGATGTGCTAGTTGAAAGGCAACCAGTTTAAGCTGGCCTGAAGTGGCAATGTTAATGCCCGACTTTGCCAAAGATATTTCCATTCAGTGGCAAAA
The DNA here is from genome assembly GCA_013396755.1 of Sclerurus mexicanus. NCBI lineage: Eukaryota > Metazoa > Chordata > Aves > Passeriformes > Furnariidae > Sclerurus > Sclerurus mexicanus. The sequence goes on along the minus strand of VWZF01001884.1, from coordinate 395,161 downwards.
GTATCCCTTGAAATGTATATTTGGGCTTAGACAAATTCAGTAGCAGACAGCATTAGCTGACCTCCTAATAACATGTTAGCAGTCTGTCTGAAGGTTAAGAAAGTTTAACAGTAGGTTAATAAAGTTGATAGGTTAACAAGGGAGCTTTTGGAAGATGTAACCTTTATAAGAAGGGAGACCAGAAGGTGTAGTTGTAAGTCAAGGAATAAAAGCACTATATCCTAGATTGAGCATGTTTGCAAACCTGGTAGAGGTCTGTGAACTCATATTTGTCTGACAAATGGGAGTAGGATGGTGAAGATAAGCCCGAGGGCTAAGTGTCCAATATTGTATGCCAAGTAGAAATTATTTGAAGGTGGAAATCTAGCCCTAATGAAGTCCAGGAGGAGAACGTACTCATAGCTAGCAGTAGAATGAAGGAAGTTAAAAAGTCCAAGGTGGATTTGCAGTGCATTGTGAACAGAGAAGCATCTTACATAAAAAGAAAAGAAAAAAAAGGAAACGTGTGGCTAAAATTGTCAACTGCAATGATTAAAATAAGAGAAAGAACTGAGAACTTGCTGAGAACTTAAATAACGTCTTTGCATAGGGTGTGATTATTAGGCTAATTTGTGATATCTTTATTCTATTGCCTTTCTGGCAATAAAGATGAAATATGATAAAACTGACATGTTAGGAAATGATGTGGAACACGCTAATAATGTGAGTGCATGCTGTGCCACTAGGATTAGATATTAGCTCGGCTTTCTGAAATAGTTTAGAAATACAACTGGTAAAACATGTACAAACGTGTGTTTGAGTACAGAAGTGGAAAACAGACTAGCGCATTTTAAAGGGTTTAGCAAAGATTTAGGGAATCAAAAGCAAGGGGCTTTTACATCTGGTTTTGATAAACTTTATGAAATTGTAATTTCATAGGTCTGATAGTTGTAGTAGTAATTCTCCAAAGAAAAGGACTCTGTTTTCTGTTGAAACCGTGGATAATTCTTCTGAAGCATAGATAAGATGGCTCATGCTCCACAGGTACTTAAACACAGATGCAAAGTCTTTTAAGGAGGTCACTGATTAAAGTGGTTGACTTGCGTTCTAGAGCAGCCTTACCTGCCTTGACCCAAATAGCAATTCTCATGCCCAACCCTTTCTTTGACATTATTCTTTGTGGCAGAAGGAATCTGGTGAGCCATGGAGTATGTTTTTAGCCATTGCGGGCTACAGCCCAGCGTGTTAATGCAAACTGATGTTGCCAGTGGTCTGTGTTCATGCTGTCGATTTTAAGTTGGGACTAGCTGAGGAGTGGCTTTGCTTTCTGTTCATCCTTGTCAGCCCTCCCTGGCAGAGTGTTGGAGGGATATAAGGGAGCGCATCACTCAAGCCAAGTCAACCACTGAGCGTGAGTCAGCATGCAGTGATCCATCAGTTCGGAGAGAAAGCAGCATCATAAACCTTAAACTGATTAAACTGCTGGAAGTTGGTTAGAAAAAGAGATTATTTTTTAATCAGTCACCGTAGTATAAATAAAGTAAAATTCCTAATTTATTTTAATCTTTTTTATTTTTATTGTTAGCATGGATGATTAATCTCATTTAACAAGAAAACAGAAGGAGGTGGGTTGTTTTTAAAAAGATAAAGGTGTAAGATGGCTAATTCAGCCTAAGGGGAAGCACTGCTGTGGATAAAGTAGTGCAAATGGGCAACGAAACTGCAAATGAAGGAGAGTTATAAGTATGCATTAGAAGGGAAACTGTTTATAACAAACATATCCCAGAATATTTAAAATTAGCTTTTAGCTCAACAAAATAGGTAGTATTGTGATAAGTCAGAGGAAAGCATGCCTATTAACATGGACCTGGAGTTTTAAAATTAGCAAAATACCAGATAGCCCGAAGAACGGGCTGAGAATCTTGGGGAACATGATCTTTTGAGTACGTGTATCTACCTCTTGTTTTGTAGTTTGCTTATTTGCCTGTATCTTGATTTTAGTGCTCAGCTGTGGCAGCTTCTTCTTGAACGACAAGGCAAAAGTAAAGAGGACTGTATGAAAGCTTGTACTATTAACTTCAGAGGACATTTTTTTTAAAGTGTTCTAAGCAAGGCTCCTAGAGTTTTGCATTCTTTTTATATTGTAAAACCAGAAAAATGGTGCATTGAATGAAATTCAAGAGTATTTCACATTTAAATGCCTTTCACATGTTCCATAGTTGCAGTTGATTGCTTCAAGTTAGTACTGAGGCCAGAGCTCTAAAAGATTTAGACACTGATGAACATTGAATTGTAGTGAAAATATTTAGAAATAAAACTCATAACATAAACTTTTTTGCTTTTAAGTTAAGCCAGGCTCTGTGTTAAAACATGGTTTAAAGCTAACCTATGGGCAGGTAGGTAACTTTGTATGTGTGCTGTGGGTTTTCGTTACCCAAATTCTGAAACAGCAGCTGGCGGTCACTGTCAAATCGAGTGAGGGATTACACGCACTGTGGTTTATCATTTTCTTTTCCAAGTGCCATGCATAAACATGCCCGGGTTTGTTCACCTTCCTTTCTGTCTGTCTTGTTCTGTATGGAAAGGGAGGGATTTGATACCAGAAGTCTCATGTTTTTCGGGTACTGTTGTGATTTTTGGGAGGCTGGTTCGGTGGGAAGATTCAGGTGTGTGTTATTTTGTGGCATTTTCCTTTTGTCTGCAGCAGGAGCTGCCGGGCCCTTTGCTGCTTCTGATAGCATCTACATGTGGTTGTGTAGGTTGAAGGGTTTGTATCTCAAACAGGAGGATTGAGTGATGGCAACATGGAAACGGTAGCTAGAAACTCAGTGTCCCTTCAGGCTGTTACCCTTGTCTTACTCTCGAGCTCAGATTAAAAGTTGTGTAAGAGGTGGTTGGCAGCAATGCAGCCCGAGTTACAGAGTTATGGAGCGGTAACAGCACTGCCAGTCTGGCAAAGGGCTCTGTGGCTTTGAAGCTGCCTAGACAGACAGGAGATAATGTCGACCCAAAGCTAGTAATCTTGGCTCCTCTGAGACACTTCACCAGCCCCACAGTTATAACCGTTTCTTGCAATTAAAAGAATTATGTTACAGGGGGAGGTATTTTAATAGTGTTGACAGGTCAAAACATGAGTTTGGTCATGGAAATTCGTACTAAAGAGTTGGTTGTTTCAAGGAATGAAACTTTCGTGAATCATTACTTTGTATGAGATCCAGTTATCAGCTCACAAGAGGACATAATTGGTTTGCTTTTTCTTTTAAGTGTAAATAAGTCTTTATTTTAGATCTAGACTTAAGGAAGTTGGTCAAAAACCACACTTCATTTTTATGTACTACCAGCACTTTGTCAGGCAATTGTCTTGGACAGTTTTGCTTCTTAAATTTCTGTTCTTACTTTCTGGGTTTGTTAAGCTCTAATGGACAAGAAGTTGCTACTAGCTGTTTAAACCATGTAAAAGAAGCCTCAAATTTTTTTTTAATTAGATTAAGGTTGCAAAATTCTTGGTTTGTGGTCATAAATCCATCTGTAGAATGACTTTCGTCCAGCTGTGTGATTGCCACCTTTCACAGAAATCTTTGTCAGCTGCTAGAAATGTTGCTTCCTATGACTGTTTGGGCCAAGTCTCTGAGATACGACGTGTCTCATTCTAGATATTGGGTATTTTAAAGATCATTTTAAATTTTTTCTTGCACTGCTGATAGACTAATGAACTGATAATGCCTTAGAGCAGAACAAACATGCAGTTACTTATTTCCAGCTGATGGGGAAGCGTGTTAAGCATTGCAGAATGACTTGTGTTGGCTTTACCTTCAAAGTTTGCTTGTGCTGATCCTTAAAATAACTTTGTGTTCACATAATGCTGTTGCTTGTCAAATACCGAATGCTTACGGGGTGGTTCTCAAATTTTTCCGCACAAGCTAGTCACTGCTGGATGTTTTGAAAAAATCTAAAATGTGCACATCTTTGTAGCATGATTATATTCTTGTACTTCTTTAGGGTCCAGTAAATGAAAAATACTTGCTTTTAAAAATATTAGTTTGCAAAATATTATGGTTTTCAAGAAAAGGTGTCTGAAATACTTGATAGTTAAAGAGAAAGTACCAAGAAGTATTTACCTGATGCTATTGTTCTGTAAAGTGGTTGGTAAATGAAAGATGAAACCCAGAGTATAAACGAAACTTACCTGAAGTGCAGGTTGGATCACTGGTGACTAGAGAAAAAACATACTGTTTTTCAAATTAAACCCATAAAGAGGCAGAAATGTCTTTGTAGTAGATCTCATCTGATACATGAAAGAGGATAAGTATTTGGAGGGGGAGTTGTGTTTTGTTGTTGTTGTTGTTTGGTTTGGGGTTTTTTGTTGGTTTGGTTTGGTTTGGTTTTTGTGTTTGTTTTTTTCCCAGCTAAAGACTGAGGCATCATAACCTCAGCATTGGTAACAAAATTTGTTTTAGAAAACAGTTTTTATTCAACCTGCTCTGAATTTAATATTGTCTTTTTATTCAAGGGAGAGATGTGGGAGAAAGTGATTCTTTAGTATAATTAACATCCTCCCTCTGTTAATGCTGTTAATGTTAACACTCAGACAGTACCTGGGAAATTTAGCAAAACTGACACCAGATTGGTGTTTCTAGTAACAAACAAAGAAGGGATTAAAATATGTTTATATTTGTCCTTGTTTTCATATAATGGACTTAAAAAGGACTTCCATTCAACTTATCCTCTAACAGAACACATTAACGGAAGCTCATTATATTTAGTACTTGAATAAAGATAAATAAAGCTGAAGGCTTCTTAACTACTGATGTATACAACTCTGTGTTCATGTGTTTAGTCTTGATTTTCACTTCACTGCACTAAGGATACTTCAGTTTAGCATAGCAGGATAGGAGCTCTTTCATTTGAAGTTAAATGCTTCCATGTTTAGACATTTGATTTTGTCTGCCAGGAATGTCTGTGAACGGATAAACTGTATGAACTAAGGTGAGGTCTGCAGTGGTAATTCTGTGTTTTAGGGGGGAGTGTAAGAGCTTAGATAAGGGTTTAAGAATGAAATGCAACACCACCACACCCCCTGTAACTGGTAACACTCCTTTATCTCCAACACCTTCCCCCAAGACCTTGCATATGTGGATTTTCACTGGAAAAGTTGCCAGACACTCTATAACAGAATTAATCTCTCCAAATGTATTTAGCAGAGCTCAGATGTTTTACTTTAGGGTGAGCTGACTCTTCCTAAAAGTGTATTTGTGGAGTATAAATGGATTATATGGAATTAGCTTAGGTGTAAATATCTACAATTGCTTAGATGAATCCTACTGCTATGCTGCTCCCCTTTCCTAGTTTTTAAAGGCAAAATACCTAAAAGATCCCAGGAGCTCAGTGTAGGGATGAAAGCTTAGGCTCCTTTTCACAAAAATTTCACGGTTTCTTCTCCTTTCTTTGGTCCCATGAATTTTGTGTTTCTTTTCTAGCTGCTTGCCTTGTGGCTGGGCCACCCTTCTGGGAAGGTGTTGTAATTTTGATCCTTCTGTGCATGAATAGAGACACTGAATTAAATTTTACCACTTCTGGAATGGATGTGTAAGTGTTTGGTGTTAGATCAGAAGGTGAACAAGATAAACATTGCCATCTCAACTTCTTTCACTTACATCCTTTCTGGCAAGTGTGAGCTTCCATTATTGTAATGGCCAGTAAGTGCCTCGATCCTGACTGAGGTCTGGATGTAAATCCTCCTTTTGCTACTGATATTTTTGGAGAGGGGTTGCACTTCTGAATGTGTGCCTCTTTAGCATTTCTTACTGCAGAGTTGGATCAGCCCATCTGATCAACCTACTTCTTTTTTTCATTAGGGCTCCTAACTCTGCTTGTGCTTTCTGTAAGACACCTTTGTGTCTCACACAGACAAAACAGGTCACCTTACATCTTGCGCCTCAATGGCTGGGTAAGTGTATTATGAAAGCTGCTCCAAAGGCTGGCTCCCAGTGCCTTAACTGGGCATGATGGTGCCACCCACTGCAGCTTGTCCCTGGCCTGCCTCTTCTTCCAGTGGGGAAGAGACCAAGCTACTAAAATTTCTCTGAAGTAGACTTACCCCAGTGTATTGGAAAGCCATTGGAAAGCCATATTGGAAGTGCATACTTGCACTGAGGATCTGTGAAGCACTCCAGAGTCCACTGTTAAAGTGTAATCTTTGCGATTACTTTTGACTTTTGTCAAACCTGCTCTTTATTTGAGAATTATAATTACATAATTCAAGGCAAAGGAAGAAAATTATGAAAATTTTTTGTTCATGGTTTAATAGTCATGGTTGTATTGGAGATTGAAATGCCTCAGCAGGCAAGAGAGTCCTGAAGTCATTATAGATGATTTTATTTCCTGATTTATACTGGCCAGAAAGAGAGATACCTGTGATGCCGTGTCTTTGCTTTTATAGGTTGTGCTCCCAGCAGTTTCAGAGGCAGGTGTTTTGCATATGCAGGAATTGAGGATCAGCAAGTCAAGCGCTCTTGATTTTAGGTAGTTGAAATGCACCATGTTGGTCACCGCACGCGATTTAACTGTGGACAGTGGCAATCAGTGACAATTTCTTATGTTTCCAGTACCTGTTTCTCAGTGCATTCTGCTTGTTTGTGCATTGCTGCTGCAGCCTGATTTTCCTCAGTTGCTCTTCACATGTCCTGAGTTTGTGGACTGGAGCCCATTTTTTATTCAGTACACTTTTTGAGGCAGTAAACTGGGCTTTCATTTGCAGTCTTTCCTGGGCTATTTCCAAAATTTCTAAAATAGATCATGTGCTATTTTTTCCTGCATTGTTTTCAAAGGAATTTTTTTTTCTATCTCAGTTTCATCTTCATTGCACAGTACAGCATGCTTTTCTTCCTAAATTTTATGCTTTATTCTAAAATCAGGATTGCTTTTGTTAACCTTTCTGCTGTTTCTTAATATGCTAGCTTAAAAAGTCCCTGACATTCCTAGGAACTTAATAGCCAGCGAATGAAACAGAGGGGACTTGTGAAAGATTAAACCAGCTTCTAACTGCAGAAGGGCTGCTGAAAAACAGCGCTCTGGGGATTTTGTTTATATTGGTACGGTCTTTAACTCCAGCTTCAAGAGTTATGCCTATGACAATGGAAATTACTTTTTTAATCTCAGTTTTAGATATACTGAGAAAGTGACTGATGGTAGTGTGGGCATTAGAGAGCACAAGCATAATCAGATTGAATTGTGGACAAGGGAATATGGTAGCATAAAAAAAGTGGGAGGAAAGGGTGCTCGATACAATGCTGTGAGTTTGGAGGAGAATGTCTGGAAAGCTATTTGGTGGGAAAGGACTTGGGGGTGCTGGTTGACAATGTGCTGAACATGATCCAGCAGCGTGCCCAGGTGGCCAAGAAGGCCAGTGGCATCCTGGCTTGGATCAGCAGTAGTGTGGCCAGCAGGACCAGAACAGTGATTATCCCCCTGTACCTTGCACTGGTGAGGCCACACCTCAAATCCTGTGTTCAGTTTTGGGCCCCTCACTACAAGAAAGACTTTGAGGTGCTGGATGAGGTGCTGCCTGGAGAAGGGCAGCGGAGCTGGTGAAGGGTGTGGAGCACAAGTCTGATGAGGAGCTGCTGAGGGAGCTGGGGGTGTTTAGTCTGGAGAAAAGGAGGCTTGGGGGGAACCTTCTTCCTCTCTACAACTATTTGACAGCAGGTTGTAGCCAGGTGGGGTTTGGTATTTTCTTCCAAGTAATAACAAGTGACAGGACAAGAGGAAATGGCCTCAAGTTGTGCCAGGGGAGGTTTAGATTGGATATTTGAAAAAATATTAGTGTTGTCAAGCACTTGGAACCAGCTGTTAGGTAAGTGGTGGAATCACCATCCTTGGAAGTGTTCAGAAGTCATGTAAATGTGGCATTTAAGGATGTGGCTTAGTGATGGACTTGGCAGTGCTGGATTAATGGTTGGACTAATGTACAACTCTGATAGCAAGGTCTGCTGTGTTGGTGACACAACTTACTAAAAGAACTGAGGGTGGAAAAAGCACTTCAGTCCTGGTTCAAAGCACTGTCCTTGTTGGTCACAATTAATTTGCAAGCAGCAGCAAAAGAGGTGGTGTGCTGGGATCCTCGCATAGGAATGGGTGGGAAGGGGTTTATTAACAAGATAAAAAACTTAACTTTGCTGGGTAGCGTTAGAGTGGCCTGTGTTCCAAATAGTCCAGGTAATCGGGGAACCTTCTAATAGGTATTTGTACAGATAAGAGAGATAAAGGTACTCAGATACTTGCATGAAAATGGTGTAGATGCCCAGCATCCAGATTTCAAAGTACTTTCCTGGGATAATAATATAATTTAAATGTGAGCGTGGTTTGTTTGTTTGTAATGCCTGCCAACAGTCTTTCTAGGAACAGGATATAAAACTGCTACTTGGTGACTTGTTCGTTCTGTTTTGATCTGCAGTTTAATTACAGCATGTTTAATTGCTCTTTTCATTCACTCAGGAGGCAGAGCAGTTATATTTTTTCCCCTTTCCTGCATGACTTTTTTTTATGGGCACACAACTTGGTAGGATAATACCCATCAAGTGACTCAGAAAATAAGGTTCCTTTGGAACAGGAACTACTGCTTTTTCATGATGGGAATCACTATAGAGTTCACATGCTTCCTTTTTTTCTTTTTGCCAAGATTGCAGCATGAAGATGGGATTCTTTCTTGTCACAGTTTTTTGGCAGAGGTTCACTGTAATTTCTTGCCTGGTTCAAGCGAGAGGTTTTGTCCATTTATTTATCATGCCAAGTTCATACCATGGCTGTCATTTTTCTCTATGATGTGTAAAAGTCTTAACATGTATCAACTAGAAGGATCTCTCATTTTCCTTTTACTAAGAGTTGAGATAAGAAACAAGTTAGATGGTTCTTTGAGAAGAATACTTACGTTATCTATACCAGTGCTGGTGCCGAAGGGGAGATATTATTCCTGTTCTTTTCCTCATTTTGCTAGTTGTGTAAACAAACAGATGAGGAACTTCTCTTTGGTTGAAACTAATCTAGAAGACGAAGTGTTTGCTGCCTCAGGCTGCTCATGGGTCTTCAGACTTCACACAGAAATAAAGGAGAATATTAAAGATGCTGGAAATGTGGTCACCTGTCCATTGGGGACTCTTGTCCCTTTCACAGGGGATGCAGCCAACGGCTTTTAAGCAAATTTATGCCTAAGGGCCTGTCTGTAAGGGGAGTTAACTGCATGGCTACTGTTTGAGGGGCTAAGTGTTAAATTGTTATAGAACAGTTTGGGTTAGAAGGGACCTTCAAGATCATCTAATTCCAATGCCCCTGCCATGGGCTGGGACACCTTCCACTACACCAGGCTGTTCCAAGCCCCATCCAGCCTAGATTTGAACACTTCCAAGGATGGGGCATTCACAGCTTCTCTGGGCAGCCTGTTCCACTTGGCCATGCACTAACTCCTCATTGATGTCCGAGTGGATGCTCTTGCCTTTGGATGTGCCTCCAGGATGGGCCTCTCTAGCACTCACAGCAGAGGGACCTGAACACTTGCTTAAAACATGATTTTATTTGACAGTGGAGTCGTAGCACGCAGAGGTAATTTTGGTCAAGGCAGAAAGACAAAAAGGAACATACAGTTAATGGAAATATTTGCCGTGTATGTCTTATGAGTAATTTTTTTTTGTTCCACTTGCCAAAACAAGTTAGCATGGAAAATGGTTTTACTAGTGTAACTGGGAAGACCTGTTGGTGTTCATGAAGCATGAAAACTGCCAGCAGCCTTTGCATCCCACAGTTTTACTTTTTGTTCCCTTTCCGTGAATCCCCCAGCATGAAAGGTTCAGAGTTCTCTTCTGCTATCTACATCAGTACCAGGTGCTGTACATACATTACGGTTCTGATCTTCTTCTCTGTGTCCAGCACTCTAAATCTGCTCTGATAGGAGGGATTTTTATTTGTAATCATTTTCCAAATAACAGATTCCCCCTATCCTCCCTCCAGATCCAGGACTTTGTCATGTATGCTTTTCGTTTTCCTCATCTTTTTCAGTTTCTTTTTAGGTGAGCTGTGAGCATATTCATTTTGGCAGGGAAAATAAGCAGGAGTGAAATGGGTTTATGGTTATATGGGAATGTGTTAATGGGTACCCACAACCAGGTCTTTAATCTGTGATTTTGGAGGTGTTTGGAAGTTACAGCTTTTTTAAGCAGATGTTGGGGTTTTCAGATGTTTATTTGCCTTCTCTTCCATTTCAATTTTCATTCTCAGATTTATTGGAAATGTGTGACTTATGTATGGAATGATCCCTGGAATGCTGGTGTAGTCAGAATAGTGGTCAAAGAATATTGTATAAGACCAGACAAGTGCCTGCCCTCCAGGAAAGCACAGGACCTAACAAATGGGCTGAACTCCACCAGAAGCCTTATAATTGTACATACAGTGACTCATTCTTCCTGGCTCATGACTTCTTCCTATGAAAAATCTATATTTTTGAATATCTAGCAGATGGCACCGTGGTTTAATTATACTCTATTCTTTGAAACAGTTCTTTTTACAATAGTGCTGTACAAATTCTACTAGCCCTGTGCACAGAGTCCTGGTGTTTTCTCCACCACCTAAGTATATTCTGTGAAGGTTTTGGAGAGCTCCTGTATAACTTTCCAGAGAGATCAAAGTTCCATAAAAGTTTGAGATAATTCAGATTTAGGTTTTTTTTGTATATGTTCCATCACACTTTTTTAGCCAGAACTTTACACAGAACGACAATTATGTCAGAAAGATGCTATGTATTGTTCCTTCCCTTATGTGAAATTTTAACAAATGGAGAAAATTATTATGCAAGTTCCTGAAATGGGTGATGCCGGTCCCACTTGAATGGAGATGAAATTTTGCAAAGGACATGATAGTCTACTGTTGTTATTTACCAAAACCAGCCAAAAATATAACCCAAAATAATTACCTCTCATGTTCATTCTCTTTGGTATGTTACATGTAGGATAGAACAGTGTTGTAAAAATGATCCTTATTGATGTCCCAATTCAATGAACTCTTGTCAAGAATTCTCTCTATATTCTGAACAAAAGTAAGTTAGTTTAAAGTTATTCAGGTCCAATGCATATCTGAGAGGACTGAAATGTTAGTTGTGCTTACTAGTGCACTTCTACTCCTTGCCAGGTAAGTACTCTGGGAAAGGAGGTATTTTCCACCACCCTTTTGTGTTCCTGCATCAGTTCCCTTAGCTGGTATTTCTGGACAAGTCAGGTGTACACTGCTGCATGTGATCCACATATTATTTACATTTATTTTGATTTCAGTGTAGTGTTTGTTTCTCAGTCCACTAGGCTTCTGCTCCTGTGGTAGTTCAGGCACCCTGACTGGTCAGGCTGCACTTCATATGCTCTAGGCATCAGTTTCCTTCTCCAAACCTCCCACCTCTTCCTTCCTTACAACCAGGAGCATAGGGTGTGATTCCTCTAAGTGCTTACTGAGGACCTGGTGAAAAGCCAACCTAGAAAACTGGTCATTAATATTTTGTGATACCTGAAAAGCATCTTGAAAGGGTAATAAATAGAGAATGAGTTTGAAATGTTTTGTGAAATTTATGAAAGTAACCACATCCATACACATCATGAAGATCCTAGAAATGTAAGAGCTGAAATGCTGAATCTAGGAAAAAAGCTGAGGTTTTTCTATAGGTACTAACACAACTCACGGGAAGTGCTGACCCAAAGGTGTGCACATTACTCAATTTTTGTAATTTTTAATGTTCTCCATTTTTTCTAAGACTGGCAGAGATTTTTGTGGTGACTGAGGGTTGGATTATTTGAAACAAATTACCTGTGCTTCTTTAAACTAGGATTCCTATCAGTATGTATCTGTAAAAAAGAGATCTGATTAAAACCAAAAAAAAATTATGCATAACAAAAGCTTTGATTCAGCAGGATTTTGAATACAGTTCCATGTCACACAAACACAAGCTGATGTTTAATTGTATGAGTTAACTGCCATAGAATTGTTCATGTTTATAAAGCGCTTTGTGCTTAGTTTTGTTAGTGCCAAGCACTTGGCACTTACCACGGTTAAGACCTTTGATCTTGTTCCTTTCAAAATTGGTGGTAGTTTAAAATTATGAAAAGCATCAGTTTTCAGGAAAAGCAAGGAGAATATGTGTTAGGTGTCTTCAATACGCAATGGCAATGGAAATATTAAATATAAATGGAATAAAAGAGAAAAAGTCAGAGCTAGTTTAGAGTTGCATATGAGTTATCTGTGTTGAAAAGAGATCTATTTTGAGGGACCAGGCTGGTACTTTGTGTATTTATTTATTGAAGGATTTTGTGTATAAAATTTCTGGAGCAGTGGTGATTTACTTCTGAAACAATACAAGCTTTTTCATTGAACTGGTATTTTACCAATTCAGTATGTTCACCTGAAAACAGGCATTTGATTGAAAGACAGAGGTTAGGTGAAGTCAAGTTAAATGTTGAGAAGATACATGCAGGCATTCAAATGTTGTATAGGTGAGTAAAAGAAAGTACCTCTCAGTGATGTTCAAGTTTAGAACTTCTGCTGTCCCAACTGTTTATCCCATGTCAAATAATGTTACTGGACCAGCAGAAAAACCATAATCATAAATTGCGGTCATAGAAGTTCTTGGATTTAAAGGTTCAAACGTGTGGGTGCATAGAGTAATGAAAATGCATTTAGAACATAAAACTGTATGCAAAGAGTAGAGAAATAAAAATACTTGAAAAGTTCATTCTTAGGTTTTTCTCAACAAATTAAAAATGAGAAAGCTGACATCACTGAGCATGTAGAGTTGCATGAATCATTATCAGTTGCATATTTTTCAAAAGTTATGCTACTTGCTAGCTTATAAAATTAATGTTCTGCAAATTTGCCACTTGGTGGTGCCAAATTGATTTATAAATCACAGATGTGAGCTAAGATGAGCTGTTGAAGTTGTTTCTGAGGAGGGTACACAAAGAGATACATGAATTTGGTTGGAAAACTTTCAGTCTGTGACACCACTGGTGCAGCTGTGCTCAGCAGCAGTTCTGGCCTCCACTCCTGAAGCCCCATATCTTGAGTCCTTCTCTGTCTCTCCACTGCAAACCAGAATAAGTACATAGCAAAGCTACATCTGTGAGGATGGAGTTTGTGGAATGTTTCTCCCATACCATGCACCCGGCCAAAAATAGTTTGGATTCAGTGATGTTCCAGGCGTGGTGCAGAGTATGGCTTTGGGGTTTCTGGAGGCACCTGCGGATGTGCTGCAAGCAGTAGTATTTTTGTAGGTGTTTGACTGAAGTAGTTCCTGTCCAGTTGTGGTTTTAACACTGACAGAATTTTTACATATTTATCACTGAGGTCTGTTTCCTTGAACTGAAGGAAGGACAGTGATTATCCTAAATGTAAATATGAACAAAAAGACTCATGCGATTAAATTAAATTGTCTCCATCTCTCAGTTCCGGGGCTGTTCTTCTGCAGGCCTGAAGTTCCTATTAAAATTTCAGAATTTGTCACAGTGTTTCAGTGTTATCACTGTTTAGCATTGAAGAATGTTTGCGCCAGACTTAACAACTTCTTTTTTTCTCTTTTTCTCTCTCTTAATACTGCAGTTCCAAAAGAATTGGTGGAGCTTCACTTGAAACTGATGAGAAAGATTGGAAAGTCTGTCACAGCAGACAGATGGGAAAAATATTTGATCAAGGTACAAATGCACATTGTATTATTCTGCAGTGCTGGAATATGGTTATGATGAGTAGTTGTGTGAGCAATCCGTGGTATGAATTATAGTGAGCCCTGGGCTGTGCTGTGGCCAGCATCAATGTGCATGCCCAGACTTTAGTTGCATCAGATCCCAGCTTAACTTTCAGTCTGCCTAGGCTTGTGTCAAAAAGTCTGAAAACAGACACTATCTTCTGCATGTAAAAGAGTATCCACCTTCATAGGTGGTAGGAAAATACTTTTTTGAGCATTTAAATACTAAAGATTTAGTAGCCTGTAAGCAGGCTAAATTGAGCAGAGAGATTTACACAGTAACAATTCATTTGTGTATCACTTGTCTGGATATGATTTAATTACTGTGATTTGGTTGGTATTCGTACAGGAACTAACCATGCAGAGGTCTTATAGCATGTGTTAATAATAAAAGTATTGCATTGATTTATATCTGCATATTCGGAATGGCACAGCTAAGATGAAAATGTAGTTATGCATCAGTAAAAATAGAGCATCTTGTTGTTCTACATGATTCTGTCTTGGTGTTTTAATTGCAGCCGTGCCATTGTTGATGCTTCACATGCAAATAGTTTTCAGTTTAAATAATTTACACTTCTTCAGAAAATAAAAATACACAGATAGTCAAAATTAAAAGGTTACCATTTCCCCTCTGGATATGTTCTGTGTGGCTTTCCATCCACAGAATTGTAATCTTGTTATTGTCTGTACAGCCACAATCGTGTCTTGCTTAGAAATACAGCATCATGGTAATAGCAACCGTGCAAATAATGGCACTTGGTAAATCCAGTGCTAGTTGTAAACTTTACAGAGACAGGGATTTGTCTTGAGGTTTGTGTAGCCTTAAGATGATCATGTTTTTAGGAATGGGAATATGTCAGGGAATAAACTGCTGAAGAGCCTTGGATTAATTCTAATCTCTTAACCATTTGTAAAGTATTGATGATATTGTTTTAAAATAATTATGTATTCATTTATGTAACTTCTGTATACTTTGTGTATTACCAACTACTGTGGTTACTGAATTGTGTTAAATTCCCTAATAAACCCAAAAACCATTGCAGCAAGCTGAGAAAACCCAGCTCTGACTTGTGAACTTATGTACCCCATTGAAGCCACTTACCAGTTGTGTTGTAAGGAGAAAGCAGAGGGATAAAACAAGTTTATGAGGGAGTAGTTTGGAAAATCTTCTTCAGCAGGCATTGAAAGGATGGGGAAGCGGTAAGGAAACCTTCCCTCACACCCCTATTCAGACGAAGTAAGTGTTAATAAATTCTACTTCATTTAATAGTCTCCAGAGCTAACTTGAAACTTATTCTGGACAGTGGTTCAAAGGAACCTTGAAGAACAAAGGAATTTGACTATAACTAATTAGAAAGGTATGCTAATATTGTCCCCATTTCAAAGGAGTATAATTAATTTAGAAAAACAAGGAAGAGTACTGGGAAATGCCACAAAAGCCAGGAAAAACTGAAAAGGTGTGAGACCACTGAGAGCATTTTTCCCTGATGTCTGAAGTATTGTTCCACATATTATTGATACACTCTAAGAGACAAAGTTGACCTGGTTTTCCTTTGTTGGAAACTACCAATGTATTTCTTTGCTAACAGAGGGTTTGATACATTCTGTGTGTGAGCGTGTTCTTATTTAGGCAGAAGCTTTTTGTGGAGGACTTATGTGCTCTTAATATTTGTGCATATATGTATTATTATGTTTTGTTTAAATGCCAACTGTTTATAAAATGTACTTCATTTGACTGTTGTGCTTATAAAGGGTATGATAAAAAATTTCTCTTAAGCTGTGGCTGGTATTTGGACTGATGAATATATTTTGGGTTAGGGAGTAAACATGGTAGTTGAGAGTTCTTTTCCTTTTCTCTTCTGGTGGTGAACCACCCAACTTAGGTCACCAGCATGCCCACTAGTCTTTTTGTGAGAAAATGGCTGTAGGGCTCCAGGAATCTGGCTTTTCTCTCCTGTACAGGGAATGTATATGGTCATGCATGACAGTGGTAAAGAAATGGCTTGTCCTAAACATTCCAACAGCTAGAGAGGAACTGTCCACCTTAGCTGTTCTTTGAGAAACACGTAGTTAAGTCACACTCCACTGTCTCCTGAGAAAATGTTTTACTTGACTATTGTCAAACATATTTTGCGTTTTTATACAGGTCAGATTTCTCTGGACTGGTCCATCTGGAACCTTCAACATGAAATCAGCATGTTCTCAATACACTTGCCTTTTCCAGTTGTTAGAATTCGGGTGTCTGTAGTCCCACCCAAACAGACTCCTCTGCTGTGTTTGTCACCTTCCTGTTTTTGTTGTTTAAAGGGACCATTTGGAGCAAGGCATCCTAACTTCTTTGGACATACTTAAGAGAGAGAGATGTTTCAGCATCTCTTGCAGGGTAGGAAAGTGCTGACCACTCTTTAGTGTGCAGAAACCTGCAAGCAGTAGATTTTTGATCAGTGTGAAACTTCCCCTCAGTGAAGGCAGAGACTAAGATTCAGCAGAGCCTGAATCAGTGAGATCTGTAGTTCAGGGTTGTGACAGTACTTGTCAGGAGAAAGCACAATTGTCTGGTTTTTAATTGTCAAAATGTAGTCATTTCAGTTTGAACAGATGCTTCATCAGCTCTGATGTCTCGGAGCCTTTGCTTTGACAGTCACACACTTCCACAGCACATGAAGCTTCTCACTATTGCTTTCATACTTAGTGAGTAAGTAATGAACAGCAACTGGCATATGCCTTGAGCAAGGGTTTTGATATACAGCTTCCCAGTGTTCTTCATATTACGTGGTTGAAAATGAGAGAGTAGCCTCATTTTGTGAGTGGGCAGAATTGTCTCCTGCTGTGAGCTTTGGCTTTGCATCAGAAAAGTGCCTGTGTAATATTCCTTAACCTCAGAGCAGGAAAATCTGCTCTTCAGCAGGATCCCTTGTGACCAGAGCGCTCTTCACTGTTCTCTCTAAGTCATAAAGTCAGAGTATGACCTGTGGTGGCTGAGCTGATCTAACTGCCAGCTTACCCTTGGGTCACTTAAGAACTGGTGTCAGTACTAGGGATAGCGGAGGGTCAGTAGTGTGGCCATGGGGATAGTGGAGGGGTAGCAGCCCCTTTTCTTGGTTGGAGTCCAGGTACAGTTTTACAATATAAATCTGCTGACCTGTGCTGCTGTTTCCAGAGAAAGCTGGTTTCAGATGTGAGTGGCAGGTTTCTAAGTAGCTTGGTGACTGTATCTTGTGTTTAATAATATTTTGGGGATTGGGAGACTACACTGTTTTGATTGTGTCTGTCCCTGCAGACTGAAGGGCAGCAGCACCTCATGTGTCAATTTGGACAGTTGTGATTCAGGAGTGGCACTTCAAAATAATCTCAGCTGGAGGTGTAGCTGTGTTCAGCTTTCACCTCCTCATGGATATTTCCACTGGAGTAGCCTTACCAACCGCAGATTCTGCCATGTGTCCTCAACTGATGAGCAGCTTGTTTCCATTCATGACAGTTGTTTTTAGCATGTCTGAGTTGTTTAGGAGGCAAGGGAATTTCTTCTCCACTGTTATTATTGGAGGTCCTGATGATTCAATCTGTTTATCCTCTACTGCTGCTTTTTTTTGTGTTAATTTTCTTCGCCCATATTAGTGTGGTTGAATTTATTTGCTTTAAATAAATTGAAATTGGCTATACTTACATTTTAAAATATCTGTCAAGCAGCTTAAATCCAAGATATTTTCTGAAGAATAATAATTCCACCACATGAAGTAACAGTTGCATTTGTTATCTGCAGTACAGTTGAAGGACTTAGGGGCCCCAAGAGACCCTGGCAGCTTATGTGCTAAGTGCTGTAAGGAGATATAATAAGAAATCATGCCTACTTGAGAGAATTTATTTTCTAAATAGACAGAAATAGAAAAATGTGAGATATTTGCACAGCAAAGACAAGAATACCGTCCCAATCCAAAGACGTGCTACCTAGTTTAGGATATTTGGATAACATGGTGGTGATCAGGGCCTCAATGATCTGCTTTTCCTTGTAGGCTCGCCAGTGCTTGCTAACCTACTTCAGGTTTGTTGTTTTTTTTTTTGTATGAGGCTTTCTGACTGCAATCCCAAAGAGATCGTGCATAATTAGTTACCATAGAAAGGTAGTTCTAATAAGAAAGTTTAAAGTTGCTTTTATTTCCTAACCCTATAAATCTGCTTATTTTGTTTGTGACAGATATGCCAAGAATTCAACAGCACTTGGGCTTGGGAGATGGAAAAAAAAGGATACCTAGAAATGAGTGTTGAATGCAAACTGGGGATTCTGAAGGTACACATTCATCAGCTAAGGTTCTAAATTACTTTTTCCTCGCTCACTTAAGTATCTTGGAGATTTGGTTTCCTCACTCACTTAAATGTCTTGCAAATTCAGCTTGACCAAACCCTAAGTGCATATATTATATAGAGATGTGATCTTGGAACAGACATGATATGCGTTCTAGTGGGATGGGCCCAAACTGCATGTAACACTTTGTTTGCATATTTTTCACACTTTGTATGAAAGTAGTTTTGTGATTACTGTTTTGTCAACAGCTATTTACTTGTGCAGTACACATTTTGAGAAATGTTTGTTACCTTGCTGAATTCCAGAGGCAAAGATGGGACTTCAACTTTTCAAGTCTTGAGAAAACTGTCAGTGTTGGATCCATGTTATATATGGGTTTTATTTTAGAATGACGTTGTGTACTATGTAATAAAAATTTGGAATAAGCCTTCTAAGCTGGCCAGGAAAAACAAAACAAACCAAACATTGTCTCTCATTTAAAAACAACATGGTCTGGAAAAAACTGATAGCTACAGCTGACGCACAGATCAAACAGAGAGAGGCCTAAAAAGAAGTTCCAAATTACACTGAAAGGAAATAAGCTGATTTTCTTCTTTCTGTTTATATTTTTGATATCTTAGCAATCTTTCTACCCTCTCGCTTTTTCAGTATCTCTGTGAATGTCAGTTTGATGACAATCTCAAGTTTAAGAATATCATTAATGAGGAGGATGCTGATGCCATGCGTCTGCAGCCCATTGGTCGGGACAAGGATGGCCTGATGTACTGGTATCAGCTGGATCAAGAGCATAATGTCAGGATGTACATAGAGGAACAGGATGACCAGGATGGATCCACATGGAAGTGCATTGTTAGGTATTTTTTTCGATTTTTCTTTTAGCTATTTGTAACCAGGGCTTAGAAATGTATTTCAATAAATCTCTGTTTCTCGCAGAGCAGGACTTTTGACAGTGGGATTTTCTGCCATCACATCTCTGTTCTAGTGGAAAGTCATATACAGAAATAACTCGCTGATTTGTTGGTAGCAGCCATCATGTAATTTTTTTCCTGCTTAATCAAGTTACAATGAATATATAGAAAGGGTACCAAGAGAAGACATTCTTGAGGATGATGATGGCTCCATATTGCTTACTGGCTTGCTAAATGCCTTAGAAAATAGAATACTCTTGCCTCTTTAATTTCAGTTTTATTGAGAAAGTTATAAGTGGACAGATTTGTTTTTGCAGGAATTGTACTGCAATTGCACCTGTTGGGAGGAATCTAGAGGAGACCAAGGAGGTGCTCAGAGGACCGGAGCACCTTTCCTATGAAGACAGGCTGAGACAGTTGGAGTTGTCCAGCCTAGAGAAGAGAAGGATCCAGGGAGACCTTAGAGCCTCTTCCAGTACTGACAGAGGGCAGGTTTAGATTAGATATTAGGAAGAAATTCTTTACTGTGAGGGTGGTGAAGCACTGGCACAGGTTGCCCAGAGAATACTTGTGGCTGCCCCATCTCAGGCAGTGTTCAAGGCCAGCTTGGAGGAAGCTTTGAGCAGCCTGGTCAAATGGAAGGTGTCCCTGCCCATGGCAGGGGAGTTGGAGCAAAATGGTCTTTGAAGGTTCTAGCCCAAACCATCTGCAGGTTATTTACTGCGGTTACTTTGGTAACCAAGGGAGTCATACAGAACTGTTTAAACTACTATCAACGGGCCATAAAATGATAAGCATTACTTCTGGTTACATCTAGACAGATGCTGTGGGTGCATAGAGTAAATGTATCTAAACAAACAGATCAAGAGTTGAGCAGTATTATCTCTTTTCTGCATTATAAACTCCAAAGATAATGGCCAAAAGCAGAAGTAATCAGGGTTCTACTGGGGAAGCTCTGACACTCCACACTCACAGCAAAAAACCACAGTAATGCACTGAGAAGTCTGAAATGGTTTTAAAACCCATGAGATTCCACATCTTGGGGTTGTTGCAAGTTTCCTTTCTTTCTGTAAACCTGGAGAAAACAAATTGCTGAACCTTGGCTTTGAAAAAGAAATGTGAGAGCCTAATTATTCTAGTCCATTATGAAAACAATGACTGTATTCAATCATGGCTCAAATTCTTCGTACACTGAGGTGCTTTTTTATAGTTAGATGTGCAGTTTAAATAAGGAGTTACAGTGCAGTGAAATTCACATTCATACAGATGTGGACCAACATTTTCATGCTGTCAAAACTCCAGGAGCTGGACTTTTCCAGACAACTTGGTGATGTTTGCTACATGTGCTTAAGATGCATACCTGCAAAAACTGTCTAAATTCTTTTGCTAGTTGCTTTTGAAAATTTCACATGGACGGTGTGGTTGCTTCTTTGGTGCATGAGCAGAAAACTGTAACTTCTTTGCTGACAGAAAAAAGAAATAGCAAAACAAAATCAATGAGGATTGGCAAGAGAATAATGAATAAGAGAATAATAGTAGCAGCTTGGATCCAGACCCAATAGGAATTGAGTGGAGTTAGATAAGTAGATAAGGTCCTTCCAAAAACATCATTTTGTTTTGGTATGGATAAACTGGAAGGCTTCTGACTGCAAAGTTGCAACCATTCTGGTAGGACAAGCATTTCACCATGCTTGTGTTTTCATTATATAACTCTGTAGGGTTTTCAGGGTAGTATTCATGTAAGGAGATGGTGTTTGTTTATTTTTTATTAATCCCTTTGGGGTAAGTAAGTGACTTATCAGGCAGTATGTTTTTCACTTCTAGAAACCGCAATGAGCTTGCCGAGACCCTTGAGCTCTTGAAAGCACAAATTGATCCTGCCCTGTTGAAAAATAACAATTCTCAGCAGGAGAATTCATCACGTGAAAGTCCAAGCATAGAAGATGAAGATGCCAAAAAGGGTGAAGAAGCAGCTACACAAGGTTTTCTGCCTTCTTATCTCAAATTTTAAATGTTGTGCCGTGGCAATGTTAAAATTTTCAGCTTCATGGAAAGTTACTGTGTTAGATTAGGACTTTTTAAAAAAGAAAGAAACAAAAAGTGTTTCTATTCAAAGTAAATCAAGTAAATATTGAATCCTTTGAAATTACAAATATTTTTTGAGTTTTTTTAGTGTATATTTAACCTCAAGAACTTATTTATTTATAAGAGGAGAGCTATGTACAAATTGTTTCCTAGGTGATTTTTTTTCATTTTTGCTGTATACTGTGTATAATATTGTAAATGCTCATCATTGTATGTTTTTGTGGGGCACTGAACTGTTGCCAAACTTTTCGTGTTCTAGTAACATTAAAATTTGAAAAAGAAAAAAAATCTGCTTGTGCAATGCCATGATTGAAATCAATATAGTATTGGGTGTGGTGTTTATTCTTGCTTTTTAGTTTGAATCAGACAAATACAGGTTATTTTCTCAAATGTTTCATGATTAGCATGATTTTTCAAGAAGACATGAGATTAAGTTAAAACACTTTAAAATACTAAACTATTGTTGAAGTGAAGCTGTCCTTACCTACCTCTACCGTATTGTTGTTATTAGAATCACGGAATCGTTTAGGTTGGAAAACATCTGTAAGATCAAAGCAAAGAACTTTTTTCCTTCCTTATTATCATGTCATTGCACATATCTACTAACTTGCAGGCTTGTTGGTTTGTGCACTGGTTTTACTAAGTATCAGTTAGCTTGAAGTATTTTATGTTATGAGAATCTGATCTTTTTTCACGTCATGAAAAAGAGCTAAAAGCTTGTTTTTCCAAGTGCTTTTCCCCCAGTTTTACTGCCTCATGTGATTATTTTGTTAAAATACAGGAAAATATTTTCTCAATCAGAAACAAGATTTAAGTATTACATTGTGTTAGTAGGTGTTTCTTCGAATGTGTATGAGTTAATGGGATATATGGAATTAGCCAGGGCCTGTCTTGGTTTTGAGCATTAAAGAGAAAGACCAACTCTTTTATTCACATTCTTTGTGCAACAAACAGTGTAGAACAGAAGAAATAAATAAAACATTGAGATAAAATTGGAGTTGTCGTGGAAGCATTAAAAGAAGATTATAGCAATGACAGTAAATTGTGATGATCACCAGCAGAATTATCTTTCAGTCTAAGACATTTCCAGTATGTAACTCTGCATATAAGTGCCAGCACAACCTGTATGGTTCCTGACACTGCAGAATTAATTCCATGTACTGATTTTGCCTTTGTCTCAGTCAAGCCAAGTCATCTAATTGAGATCTTTCCAGATACGATTTTACTTTGCATTGAATTCAGAAGCAGCCCTTGGGAAACACTTTAATGAATGTCCCCACTGTAGATAATTCCCCAAATCCTGTGGCACACTCACCTGGCTCAGTGCTTGCATTAGGCTGTGTACTGGTGCAAAATCACCTCTAGGCACCAGTGGCAGAACCACAGAATAATTCGGATTGGAAGGAACCTTTAAAGGTCATTTAGTCAAATGTCCCTGCAATGAGCAGGGACATCTTAAGCTATTACATTGCTCAGAGCCCCATCCAGGCTGACCTTGAATGTGTCCAGGGATGGGGCATCCACAACCTCTCTGGGGAAACCATGCCAGTGTTTCATCTACGTCATTGTAAAAAAATTCTTCCTGATATCTAACCTAAACCTGCCCTCTCTTAGTGTAAAACCATTCTCCCTTGTCCTGTCAATCCTTGCCCTTGTCAAAAATCCATCTCCAGCTCTCTTGTAGCCCCTTAAGGTACTAGAAAGGGCTCTAAGGTCTACACGGAGCATTCTGGGCTCCAGTTGTACAACCTCAACTCTCTCAGCCTGTCTCAATAGCAGAGGTGCTCCAACCCTCTGACCATCTTTGTGGCCTCCTCTGGACTTGCTCCAGCAGGTCTCTTCCCGTGTATGTAGCGAAAATGAAATTATTTATATTTGCAGTGATTTAAGTGCTGTCAGTGTATTCACAGAGCACTACTTAGAGCCTTTCTGTTGAAAAACTGTAGTTTTTCTTCCTTGTAGTCGAGGGATTCCACTCCAAGCCCTTCTGAGGTGCAGTAGAAACATATTGGAAGACATGATACCTGTTTGCTGAGACAATTTTCCATGCAGCATTAAATTACTTCATACAAAAATATGGTAAACTAACCCAATGCTTACATGTTTTCTGCTGGCCTGATTGATTGACTCAAATAGCATCAAGAAAACTTGTGCTTTGACTGAGTAATTTTGTATATATATAAAGCTTTATGAGAAGTTCATAGAGTTTAACTATAGAACATCTGCTGGGTTTTGGTGTGGAGAAATTTTGGGGTTCTGCTGATCCTTGGTGAAGGTTGTGAGAGAACACTAGGTGAACGGAAGAAATGGACATAGTCAGAAGTGTAAGTAGAAGAATTCAGACACAGAAAAAATATCTCGTTCTCACTGTTATGGACAACTCTTTTTACAGAGGCAGCTTTTTCTTTTTTCACAAGGGCTCTGAGTGGGGATCACTTCTAGAAATGGGAAAGAATCAATCTTGAGCCTTCAAAATGTTATCATTTCTGGTGCTTTATAGATGCATCTTTCACTGCTGTACTAACGCTGAGATTTATATGCATACATGTTTGGTATTTGAAAATGTTATAACATCTGTGAATTCTTCCTCACTGCTCTTTTCTAGAATGCTTATTTTCTTTGATGTAACCGTTAGCTGTCATGTACTTTCCCCTGTACATTTCTAACCACTTTGGGAAGCTCTCATCATGGGAAAAACTACACTAGCTTGGATGAAGAGGAGCAAGGCAGAAGGAAAAAAAATCATCTTTTTTTTTGCAGTTATGGCATGCTTGCAAAAACACCTTCCAGGTGGTAGGAGCTGCTGCTCTAGTATATATAGTGACAGTAGACTTACTTTTTCTAATTAGTTCTATTGCTGGCTGACAGAAAACAGATCGCAAAATAAAAATACCTGAGGAATCAAGAGGCTGCAGTAATGACGACAAACTAAGGAACATAATAACAGAATAGCTGTGTGGTTTATTCTGAATACTGGAACTCTACTTCAAGTCCTAATGGTCTAAAACTGAGTTAGCAAAGTGGAATAACCTGATTCTTTAAGCTCTGCATGTTTTTCTGGGATATGCTACTCTGTTCACTGCTTGTTTTAAAAACAGTTGAAGTGAGTATAAAATATTATCTGTATGTAGGAGATGTAGTCATTGCCCGAGAACCTTAGTGAATATTGTCATAAGCCATAATGCTGAATGTCTTTTCTCTGAACTGTGGAAATACAATGGTTAAGTGTATCTTGAAATAAAAACATGTACAAACTGTGCTGGTTTCTCTGAGGAATTTCACTTGAAGGCCGTGGAATCTTACATTATGTTCTATTTTCTGAAATAGTCCAGAAGCTCGAGTGAGACTTCAGGTCTCTGCTTAGGTTTTATTTAGCTTCTGAAAGTATTGTGATGCTGCTGAAGAAGGGGCTGAGATGTCTGTTGAAAGAAGCGTAAATCTAGAGTTCCGCTGCTGGCTTTTGAAATTTAGGTTTATCTTGATACATAATTAAACTGAACACAGCTGAATTCTACAGCTAAAAATTGTCAGCCCACTCATTTAATGACAGTGTTAGACAAGTGAGATTTCTAATAATTCAACAGGAGAAGATACCTTTGTGTGAGACTTTGGGTTGTTAGATATGCCTTTGTTTTGATGATGTTCTTTGTAATCCTGTAGGTCCCCTGGTTGTTTCATAGCTATTTTTCTCTGTTAACAGAAAATCAATTAAAAATCAAAGAAGAAAAGGAGGAGGTGCAGGAACAGTCAATGGAATCAGAAAGCCTTCCTCCTCCTGTGGTCAAAGAAGATGAAAATATGCTGAAAATTGAGAAGGTGGAAGAAAAAGAAATTATAAAATTGCCAGTAATAGTAAAATTAGAGAAACCTTCAGAACACAATGAAGAAAAGCAAACTGTCAAAGAAGAAAATGACTCCTTTAAAGAAAATGTCAAGCCTGTTAGAGTAGAGGTGAAGGAAAACAAAACAGAACCCAAAGATCTAAAAGAAGTAAAAAGCTGTACAGACAAAATAGCAGTTCATGAGCCAGAGAGGTTAGAATTTTGTGTTAATGTCAAAACTCCCCAAGAAATTGTGGAGAAATCTGTGGAAGAAAGTGAAAAGCTTAAAAATGACCAGCAGGCAAAAATACCACTTAAAAAGCGAGAGATCAAGCTGACAGATGACTATGACAGTCCGATAAAGGGGCCCCTGTGCAAATGTGTAACTCCAACAAAGGATGTCTTGAAGGAAGAAGGGAAACCAGAAGAAGAAGCTTTTAAGAGAGTCCCTACAATTACTGCTTTATGTCCTGATGGGAAAGTGCTAGTAAATGGAGAGGTTAGCTGTGAAAAAATAACGCCGAGCGTCATACAAAATAATAAGTCAGAACACTCTGCTAGTGCAAAGGAAGACAGCAGCTCACTAAAAGAGAGAAATGGAAAAAGTGGAGAAAAGGTATCAGACTCCCTAAATTCTGTTAGTAAAATTATAAAAACGTGTGAGATTGAGAAAAATGCAGTAACTGTGCTGAAAGAGATCGGAGCAGTGGTCTCTGAGGTTTCTAATCAGAAAGTGCCTTCAAAGGAGGAATCTAGTCCTGTGGAAAAGGAGTCCCTTGACAGCACAACTACTGAACCAGCAGCAGAAGAGTCTTTGAACTCTGAAGACTGTGCCAAAACAACTGAAGAGAAACTAGCCACCAGTATCAAAGAGGACAGCCTACTGCCACCCAAAGAATGTTCAGAGAAGCTGGAGACGTCCCCAAGTGCATCTGCTCCTGCAGAACTGCCCACACTTGCACTGGCTGAGACTTTGGAAAGTAAAGGTGAGCCAGAGGAGAAAACTGATTCTCCAAAAGCTGCTCAGATACCTCCTGCATCTACTTCTCCTGTTACTGTGGAGAAACCTGTTTTGGACAAGGAGGACTCTGATAGTAAAACGGCTCTACCTGAGGAGAGCAAAGTAGAGGAAAAATCCAGCCCTGAAAAACAAGCAGAAGAGCCAGATGATGCCAAAACAGAGCCAGATAGATTAGATGATGTTCATGTATCTAATCTAGAGGACTCATCAGAGAGCAAAAAGGAATCTCCAGTACCTAAAAGCAAATTTAAATATAAGCTGGTTTCTGAAGAAGAAAGCTGTGCAACAGAGAATAAAGAAATAACTTCTGAAAGACAGAAAGAAGGAATTAAATTAACGATCAGGATCTCTAGTCGGAAGAGAAAGACAGAAACACCGCCAGAAGAGGTCAGCATTGGCCGCACATTAAGGCGCTCACCAAGAATATCCAAGCCTACTCCAAAAGTCGTGGAGACTCGGGATCAGAAGACTGAGAAGAAGCGAACTGAGGAGGAAGAGGAGAAATCTACAGCAGCACAAAAGCCAGAACGAAAAGAAGATGCAAAGAAACAAGAGAAGGAGACAAATTCTAAGGTTAACAAGGTAATACACTTTTATAACCTGGGAATAGAGAATACCTGCAGCCTTGTCTGTAAGGAGATATACACTTACATAGGAATATTGAGGATTATGTTCCTCTGGTCAGTTTTTGCGCTAAACTAATTTTGCAGTCCTGTTAGTGGACTCAACCAATTTTAAAACACCCCCTAAGAGAGGGCTAATATCTGTTGGTTTACCAGTCGTATAATCTGACACTTAAACTACCCTAAGTAAAGCAAATCAATCGGAGGCAATTCTTCTAAGAACTGTCATGATCAGACATGAGTTTGTCTGTCTGAGTGGCTGAATGGAGACTTGTAGCTCCTGTGGATTTAGTAGATAGATAGTTGTTCGTGTCTGGTTGGTCAGGATGATCATAAGCTAAAAAGGAGCCAACATGAAGAAGAATAAAAATATTATGACTTCTGTTTCTAGGTGAAACCAAAGTTATTGTGGTGAGTTCATGATATAATTCAGGTTTTCACATATGTGGAATACACTCCTTAATGAAAATGAAATGAAATGAAGAAACAGTTGATTTTTCAGTGAATGGTAACATCTATGCTGCAAAAAATCTGTCATATACATGAAGAAATGAAAAATAAATTTTTCATTTAAAGATTTTAATTAAAAAAGAAAATACATGAAAGTAGTAATGATAGTAAGCCTTTAAGTGATCATAATTTTGAAGTACTGTTGCTACAGATGTTTTAACTTGATCTCTGTTTTGAGAGATCAAGAGATCTAAAGATAGTCGCTTTTCTCGAGAGGTTTTGAAATAATTATGATAGAGGAAAAAGTTTGAAGTTGTTGCTTCTGTTATTTGATAAAGATTAAAAATACCAGAATCTTTAATAGCCTATTTTATATATTGGAATTCCTTTTCTTTTTAAGGAAGAGTGTTTATAAAACAGATTTGAAATTATCATGATATATGATGAAGCCAAAACCTAGTCCAATTCTATAATGGATTTAAAGTATCTTTGTTACTGAAGCTTATGGAACAGGAAGATTTCTTAAAGGCATGGAAATTAATGTTAAGAACCTGAAACAAAATTTTACCAATATGACAAATGCTGCTCTGGTATGAGTTCATCCTGCAGGAGAAATAGAGTATTCTGTACATTTTAGTTTGTTCAGCTCATTTAGATCTATGAGTAGTTTAGTCAAAATGTTTTGAGTTGAAAAGACTGGAAAAGTTATTTTCTTTTTTCAATGTCTTTGTGGAGGGAAGAGTTGTGAGAGAATGATGGCTGTAAGAAGCAATCAGTCAACAGAAATAAAAGTTTCTTCTCTTTGGTATGTTGCTTTAAATCTCAAATACCTTAGTTGCACAAAGTATTTTTAAATAATTCAAAATAGTCTTCTGAATTTTAATTGGAACCTGCTTTTCATTCAAAATATGGTAGTAAATATGATAGAAAGGGGGTAGATGCTTCTTTGATTAGCCAAAAAGAAGCATCAACTGAATCATTTTTCACTTTAGAAAAATAATTGGAAACTATAACTGTGAAAGAAGACTTAGATATAAGTAATGTGCTTTTAAAGGTGCAGTGATTTTATTTTAGAAGCAAACATGTTTTCTGAAGTGAAATAAAATGAAAGAAAAAAAAACCTTATAAAACAGGAAAGCAGGGTAGAAAAAGGATCCTCCTTGGGTAGAGGCAAGCTATCAAAAAGTCAGAAAGTTTAAATGTGGAATTTACCATGTTCACTATCAAGTCTACCTTGTCAAAATAGACAGAAAGGAGCTGAGTGAAAAAAATTGTCTTCCTAATTTTAAATCTTACTTGAAAATTTCTTTGTGTACATAGATGCAATATTTTTCTCGTTTTATCCTGTTGCATTTTAAGGATCTTGGGAAGATAATCTGTTCATTGAAATGCTCAGCTGTAAATTTGCTGCAGCTGTTCTCACTGAAATGAATCGCTTCACTCTAGAGACAAATATTTTTTAAGATCTGGGACGAAACTCTTGTGAGCTTCCTTCCTGTTTTTTCTTTGAAATGGTGTCTCTTACAGAGAAGCAAAGTTCGGTGGACGGGTACACGGACACGTGGCAGGTGGAAATATTCAAGTAATGAAGAAAGTGAGGACTCAGAGAGTGAAAAAAACTCTGATGAGGAGGAAGAAGAGGAAGAAGAGGAGGAAGAAGAAGTTGCACCTGCTGATGATGATGAACCGTGCAAGAAGTGTGGCCTTCCCAATCACCCTGAGCTGGTAAGTTTTTGGGAAAAGCTTCTGTGGGCTGTTGTGACTTGGTGGATTGGCTTTGGTGGTATCTAGTAGCCTTTGGGATGGCTGTACATAGGAGGGTACTTTTTAGGTGGTAAACTCATGAGAGTAGATGAGTCACCTTTAATAAGGAGGGAACAAAGTTATTTTTTCTGTTTACCACCACAAAAATGTAATCTTTTATGACATATAACACAACTTATCCTGTTGAGAATTAATCTGGGTGAGGCTTTGAGGTTGTGCCTGTGGTTGCAATGAATACAGAGGAGACAACATTAAAAAGAACCTCAGCAGTGTCATGTCTGCTTTCCAGTATCATGTGACAAGGCCACAACTATGTAGTCTTCCTCACTGGATGTAGCTGCACATCACCCTGAGGACTGGGTACAGCAAAATCCCAGATAAAAAGAGAACAGCTTTTACTATTTCGCCTGGTTATGGTTCCCATTCACTGGTAGTAGATATCGTCATGAATTCCTGTTTATTTGGGAAATCATGTGCAGTCTTGATATGAATTCACGAAGTAAGCCTACTCACAGGTGTGTGACAGATACCCCGGCATAGCTGAGGCAAAGTTTGACCTTCAGGATGTTATAGATATACACACAGCTTATGCCAGCTTTGTTCCTCAGTTTTATGGAAAGGAAAAACAAATTTTACCCAGCTAAATATGAACTCTAATAGTTGCTTAGTTCTGCGTGCCCCTAAGAGCCTGCAAGACTTTGTCCCTACAGTCTGGATCATAAAATCATCCTGACTGAGGAGAAGGGCCAGGTTTCCTGTGTGAGGATAGCAGCACGCAGGGAAAACAGTTCATACCACATCTTGTTCAGGTGGAGTTTTCCACTTAGTCTGGGATCTGGAAAGCATTACCGGATTCTACACTAAGGGCAAACAGCCTATGTAGTCCAGTAGTACTAAGTACTGAGAAAGCATAACAGTAAGAGGAAACCTGGTGTTAAAATGGAAACTAGTAATACATAAACTTTCTCATAAAAAATGCTCTTGGTCCTGGAAATGTGGTATAGGGGGTTTTTTGGTTTGTTTTGTCACAGTCCAAAGTATAAAGCACTTTGTGTTGGCTCGGGAAATAGTTCTGGAGCTTGTTGCATACTGTGAATGCCAGAAGATACTCATGATGTGTTTTGTTTCCACAGATTTTGTTGTGTGACTCCTGTGACAGCGGATACCACACAGCCTGCCTTCGCCCTCCGCTGATGCTAATCCCTGATGGGGAGTGGTTCTGCCCACCTTGCCAGCATGTATGGCTCCTATGTGACTTCACTCTTCTCCTTTACAGCTTTGCTTGTGGTTGTAGAGAGTTGCTGGGACTTTAACAAGTCTTTTCTATGATCTTTTTCATTCTGCTAACAAATAGACTGGAATAAATAGTAGGACTGCTGATCTTCTCTCCTGTCTGTTAGTAAAACTGCATTTTGTGACCTGGTTTTCTTTTCTCTTTTTTACTAGTGTGTGTTGCTGACTTTTAGATGGGAATCTCCAGGCACACCAATTATCTCCCACCTCTGTTAAATCACCTCAAGCCTAGTATAGTATTAAAGATATAATGTCTTAGTTTTTCCCCAAAGAAACATTATGTTATCATCCTGGAGATGGAAATAAGGGATGGATCAGTGGCCAGAGCAAGCAGCTGTTTCTGAAGTGCTATTCCTTTTTCAGAGACATTTGCTCAGAAGCTGGTTACAGAAAGCTGCTCTTTCTAGTGAGTCTTCTGCTGGGAAAGCCAGGGTTGTTCTTGTCAACTAATAGACAAGTATGAATAATTTTTTTCAGGGTTAGAAGCTGCTTCTGCCAAAAAAAAATAAAAATCTGGGCATGTGTCCAGTTTGATTTAATGTAGGTCTAAAATAGCACGATTTGCAGGGATGGTACTTGGGAGGACAAGCAGAGTGTGTGTGACACTGTTCTTGTTAAATTAATGGGAAACCACTCCTGCACATTTTCAGAGTAATCTGCCTGATCCCAACCCCCTTCCTTGCTTTTAGAGAAAAGGGCTGTTGCCCTACAATAAGCTAGTGGCATTGGGCATGACATGGTATGCCTCTATTTGACATTGATTTTTAGTTGTCTTCTGAGGAGTAGTTTTAAGTCGTGATGATGTTGAATATGTAAGAATGCTTTCTCCACAGCTATAGTTAGAGCATCTCCTTGCTCTGTTGCTGTTAAGTACTCTTTAATGTGAAAACTGACAGATTTGTAGAAGGGTGAAGATATCCTTGGAAATAATATAATGAGGGCATTAACATGGAATAAGGCACAGTTTATCCATGAAAAGTAATTTTCACATATTCTTCCTTGAGTATTAAGTAGTGTTTTAAGATATAGAACATTTGATAAGAAAATGATCCTAAAGTATATCTCTGCTTTTTGCTGTGATGTCCACAGACTCATGTGTTCTCCAAAGATTGAGATAAGGGACAAACAGAATTCACTCTGGGTATGCACTCAGCTTTGTATGTCTCTATGTAGTCCTCAAATTTCTTTGAGACCAAGCTGTAAATACCAACAAAAACATGGTACTAATTTAGAAACATGTTTATTCTAAATATCATTAATACTTGCTTTAGGCACGCTGCTTCCTACATTAAATGCCAGTTACTGGGAGGATCTGTCTCTATTCCAGTTCATAGAATTGTGGAATGGTTTTGTTTGAAAGGGTCTTTGAAGATCATCTAGTTCCAACCCCTCTGCCATGGGCAAGTACACCTTCTGCTAGACCAGGTTGCTCAAAGCCCCATCCAATCTGGCCTTGACAGTGAAGCATGTGTGTTTTAGGAAGACAGTCTTTATTGTAAAGCCTTGTTCACCGGAGAGGAGCCTCCAGTGTAGCAAGGCACTCACACTTCTTCCAGACAAATACTTAGTGAATGAAGTGTCTGAACGTTATTTCAGTGTCAAAGTAGTTGGTTATGAAAGAAACTAATGTTGTGTTTCCTTCCTTTAGAAATTACTCTGTGAGAAATTAGAAGAACAATTACAAGATCTGGATGTTGTCTTAAAAAAGAAGGAGCGTGCAGAACGCAGGTACTGTTGTTTGGTACTGACTTTCCTCCAGTGGTCATCTACATTAATGTGGAGTTTGAGTCTTGTTGCTTTAGTTTCTGTTAAACTTTACCAAATCTACAAGATTATGCAATTGGTATAGTGTAGTGGGTCAGCGAAGTTGCAGCTTTGAATAAAATTTTGTGTCTGTCTCTGCCAATACCAAAGGCTAAATGCAAATGTATTTACTGCATTTATGAACAACAGCTTTAATATTTGGAACATCCTATCTGCAATTTTCTGGTCTGAAAAGGAGGGATGTGAAACACAGTCTGCATAATTTATACCTTCTAGGACATATATTGAGTACTTTGCAGAATTTAATAACATCTGTATGCATTATTAAACAAAACTTCATATGAATTTTATCTTAAAAGGCAAATCTCAGCAGAAGGTGGCACCCTTTTAAAGAAAGTAATTGAGCAGGCTTATATTTGTGGCAGGTACTGTAATATTACATGGGATGTAGTGAGTCAGTGCTGAGAAGAGCAAAGCACAATCCGTATCTGTTTTCAGCTTCCTTGAAATCTGTTTGTTATTGCTGTTGCAGCAGCAACAATGATAGTGACAAATCAGGTACCAACTGTTCCCAATGTCGCTACTTCTGCTCAGAGTGTGTCTACATCACACTGTGGTAAAATTATCCGTGGCTTGCCAGTTCTGCTGAATTTGTAGCTTTGGGAATGAAGCTATTAGCTATTTTTATGAGTGAACTCAGCTTACACACGGCCTCCATCTGTGCAGTAGTATGAGACACACAGGAACTGTGTCTGCTGCTTTGCTTTATGGTGGGAATGCTCATTACTAGTGAACAATATTTTTTGACCTACTTTGGTAAATATTCTGCTGGCAAAAATTACATGGCATGCAAGCTTTTGCCAGTTTGTCTTGCTTTCTTGCATAAAAACACGATAATATAACAGTAACAGGAGAGCATACAGTTGATATCATAGCAGTTTTCAGTGTCTGAAACAGATGTTTAACAACTGTTTGGCGATTTGATCCTCATACCAAATGCACCTGATGGTTTATATTGTTTATGATAAAATTGAGGGTTTGTTTAGTTTTTAATGTTTTTTGTAAAGTTTCTTAAGAAGAGAAATGAGTTATAATAGACACTGATAAAATAGTTGAATATTGAAACCTCACAACTTAATGATGGTGTATTTTAGCAAATAATAAGGTAAAAAGGCTGAAGAATTATAATGCTACAGAAAATTATAGTCCTTAGTACATCTTGATGTATGAGTTAAAGCAGGTTGGTTGGTTAGGGCACAGAAATAGTTGAATGCAGTGTTTCTGAAAACTCACAGTATGTGGTGTTTGTCTTTTTGGCAAAGAGAAGAAATCCAATGCTGTCATTATGGATCTGTCTACTTAATAGATTCTTTGAACCAGTGTTACTATCATGATTTTTTAACTAGTGGTACTGTTGTGCTCTTTCAGTTACTCTCTAGCTCTCAGATATATGACTGGGGTTGATTCAGCTGTGTTCTTGTGCATCCCCAAACTGTTGTGTCACTGATTTGTTTTATGAAAACTTCAGGTTTCATGTTGATTTACAATTACATAGATGAAATCATACCTTTTTTTCCCTCTTTTTCTGTTCCTGATTTCGAGGTGCAACTGCAGCAGCCTGGCTTTTTATTTACACGCTAACTTCTGTAATCATGTCCTACCACCAGCTGGAGGGAATGGACATTAAAGCTTTTTTGGATTCCCCTTTTAATTCATGTTAGATACCCTCAGACCTCTTGATGGAAAATCCGTCTATGGAGTACTTGTTGAATTCTCCCAGGCCAAATCAGGTGGAGAACTTGCTTTTGTACACACTTTTATGACTTCCCTGCAGCTTTTCCAGCTGCTTAATTGAGATAAAATGTTTTCTGAATTCATCTAGTAAGATTTTATAACCAGTCAGTGCTTATGTGCACCTGTCCTTGGAGACCACTTGATTCAAATGTTTAAACTATTGGCTAAAGTCTTGAGTCCTGTCTACTACACAGGAATAAGAAATGCATTTGATACTTTATTTTGCATTTCAGTTCAAGTCCTTGACCTCAGCAGCATTGCCTTGTTCCATTTGCTAATTTCTTAAGTAGTGTGTACTCAAGCCAGGGAAGAAAAAAAGCAGACCTGGAAAGTCTCACTGGTGATGTTTAAAAACAGCTGAATTTTTCTCATCTCTCTTGTCTCTTGATGTTTCCTGTTACAAGAATGATAAGTGGAGTAAACTATCAAAGACACTTGCTGAATACTAAAATGTTTGCAGTTCTAGTTCCCTTCTCATTTCAGCAGTTGTATTCCTTGCCTTAGGGTGTTATTTTAGTTCATTTTCAAGAGCATAGTGATTTTGCACAGTGTATGACAAAATTCTTCCTCCGCATCTAACCAATCTCATGGTGTTCAGATGGATGAGGATCTCTTTTCATCTATCAGTCTGGAGCACTTACATTAGGAGTCAAAACCAATTACTTTTATACACAGCCAGTCATTTCAGTTTAGATATAATGATCCCATGTTGTCAAAGTTCATGGTCTTTTTGGCTGTAGAACAACCTGAAATTCATTTTGTAGGTATTACTTTAGGAACTGTGCTTGTTCATTTTATGTAAGAAAAGAATATTATGCTAGATTCTTTCAGTAAAGGGTTCTTCGGGAGTTTATTTGGATAAAAATGTGTAGTGCAGAAGGCTGGTCAGAACAGTTTTAAAATTTACTTGGATTCTTTAGAACATAATGAAAGTATTGGAAACAAATTTTTTACACATAGATGCTTCTGTTTGAAAAATGTAGCACACATGAAGTAAACATATCTAAAATTAATACACATTTTTAGCATTTGTGTACAGGTCAAGTTGACTTATGAGAGATGTCATTTGCTTTTAGAGTCCTTCCAGAGACCAGTAAATGCTGTCAACTTCCATTGTGCTCTTAATTTGTTTTAATTATCCCTTTTTTTCTTGGAAAATGGCTGGTAGGGACCTATGGTGATGGGAGTTTGGTCTGTTTTAGTGCCTGGCTATTCTTCCTGACGGACTGCTTTTTTGAAAGTTCAGTTCAACACCATGAAGATCAGCACCCACTGCTGTTTGTGAGGTGTTAGGATATCCATCTCTAGCTGGGACTGACAGATAACAACAGACTTACAGGAGACTTGTGTCCTTCTGGGGCCAGAGTTGTGCCCAGGGCAATTCTGATGATACAGGGTAGTGGTGTTGAGGCAAGCTGTTTAAACTGAATTGCTTTGATTTAATCCTGTAACACGCTGTGAACAAGGAGGACAGCCTGCTTTTCTTACAAGAGTCTTTCCTGTATTTGAGTACTGCTCTCTCTCCCATCTTAAGCTGAGTGTTTTCTAGACCAGTCCATCCTGTTTTTTCAGCCTTTCTCTACAGGGCATGTCTGCTGCCCTCCCACTAGCTGGCTCTGAACTCTTCAGCTGGATCACATCTTTCTTGGAGTGTGTGTGATGCCCCGGTGGCTGCAAGTACTCCATCCAAGTGTGAACAGAGCTGACTGCCGAGACACAAGTCCTTCAGGTGTCCTGTCAGCTGTTCTCCTTTTCACACATCCATCATCATAGTTGTTTCTGAAGCAGCTTGTTTATTGATCTTTGCTCAGGCGCTTCTTCTCTGCAAAGAATGGCTCCGTAGGCAGTTATTTGTTCCCTGGTGTTTTCTAGAGTTCTTGTTCCTGCTCAGGTCTAAGATCTAGCACTTATGCATTTTGGATCACATCCTATCTTTACATAACTTTTCCAGTTCAGTGTGATTTTGAATTCCTATTTTATCTTTCAGCACCTCCAAGACTGGTGGTTATGGATCTGACAACATAATCTTCATCACAACATTAATATTCTTCAGTTCATATTCTTCAGTTAATATTCTTCACAACATTCTTCTTCTTCAGTTTTTGTGTGCTTTTTACACCCCAAATGCAATAATTTCTGTGGTGCCCACAATGTTCAACTACTGTTGATTGTCGCAACTCTTTGGAAATCTCTTACATTATACATACAGGAAAATGTAATCATATGAGGATTAGCACATAATCCCAACTAAAATAACTGTTTTCACTTGGAGCATCCTCTTGGGATATTTCTGCCTAGCGATAGTAAGAGCTTCAAATGGTGCTAACTACCACATTATTTGAGATATATGCAGTCTTTCTGTGAGCTTATTTTCATTTCTTTTTTGTCTCCTAAAGAAAAGAGCGATTGGTCTATGTGGGTATCAGTATAGAGAACATCATTCCACCTCAGGTAAGTTATTGTGTCTATGTTGTATTAGGGTCTTATTTTTCCAAACTTCTCAGGGAATAAGTTTCTCAGTGGTGTGTCAGAAGTGCTAGTAGCATCTTGGAAAGAAAAAACAATCTATATGCAGGTCAGAAATAATTTTAGACTGTTCATTTTAGACTGAATATAGCAGAGAAACCATGGGAACTTTATGGTGTTTGTTAGAGGCAACTGATGCCACACGGAGTCCTTGGTCCATGAACAATCGCAGAATTACCTCCCTACCCCTTGCAAGTGGGTTTTGAGTTGAGTGCTCCAATGTTTGGTAGTTTATAAAGGTGGGATTCAGTTATGTAACTGGTGTTTGCTGTATGGTTATTTAAGTCTGAGCTAATTGTCATTGCTTGTCTTTGGAACACATGGAAACAAACGTTTATGGCTTATGACTCAGAGGGAATATGTAGCATCTCTTAGAAGCACAGCATTTGCCTTTAACAAGTGGATGTTAAGGTCATGTGATTAAAAACTATGAATGTTTAGTGTTTCATTAACAGATGCTTTTATATGGTTTTGCTTTACAGAAGAGGAAAACCACTTTTATTTATGAGGAGAACAGCTTCTCACTTTTTAAATACATTTTAAAGTGATTGTCTTGAACTCTTAGCCAAATACCTTCATCAGGAATGATATAATCTGTTCTGTGCAGTTTAAAATGAAACTTTTGTTTGTTTTAAACAGACTTGCAAGTTTGTCTGACTGTAACAAGGCCAGCTTTCTCTTCCTGTCCCTAGATAACAGAAAAATGATAACAGATTTTACAAACCTATGAAAGAGTTTATGGCTGGGAGCAAATATTTGAAAAATGAAGCCTGGGGGTTGGATTATTTTTCTTTTAAATTAATAACTTGGAAACAGTAGAATAAAACAAACCTACATGGAACCTTACTGAAACTGCACCATGTAGAGGTGTCCCTGTGCTCAGTACGTAGAGATGCTGGCCACAGTTTGTTCAGCTGCCACATTTACTAGTCCTGGAAGTATCACCCGAGGCACAATCTCAGCGTTGCCGTGTAAGCACAGTGATACAATAGGCTGAACCCTTAAACTCTGTGTTTGGGAAGTTATGTGGCCAGTAAGGGCGAGATGTCCAAGTGTTCACCTGAACTACTGTAACAAGTTGTTATATTAGAAGTCAAAATGTGCTGTGTTGGCCATATGGGCTTTCTAGATGATATGAATATCTGAATCATATGAGTTCAGTCATAATGAGTGTGAAGGGAGGGCAGAGATAAATCTTTTTGACAACTTCTGTCTTACCTGAACAGGAGCCAGAAATACCTGAAGGTCAGGAAGAAAAGAAGAAAGATTCCAAAAAGCCCAAATCAAAACTACTGGAAAGGAGATCTACCAGAACTCGAAAGTGCATAAGCTACAGGTCAGCAGCTTGTTTAAATGGCTTGTACAGTAAAAGTCATACAGGTGTTTCCTTTCTGAATCATGCCACCACTTTTCACACACACTTTTACATTTAAAAGAAAAGCCCAACTAAATGTTTGTTGTTTCCTCTCAGTACTGGTTATGCTTGCAGTTGTGAAAGCCTGAGGTGGTATAGTGAAGGGATGATGCATAAAAAAATAAAAATGTATATGGTACTTTTTTCCAGGAATACTGGAGAAGGTCTTGGTGTCACTGCAATTTCTGGAGTGAATTGAAACAGGCAAATCAAACCTTTCCTTTCTCTTGCAAGGGAGATTTATGCTTGTGTCTAAAGGCCTTCAATTCCTTGCTCTCTTCCCCCTCCTCACCTTACACCTTCTTTACATGAAAGAGGCATGAAACTTAATATATAACTGAGACAGTACATCTAAAAATGATCTGGAACTCTTCAGAGAAATTGCGATAAAAATGCAATTAGTAAAGGAAAATACCAAGATATTTAAACTCTGTGCGTTCTGAAAGTAGAACAGGTCACCTAAGTTTTCCAAAATTCAGCATGATCTTAATAATGTCTTTTGTTCTTAGTGTATTACAAAAGTGTTTTTATATTTTTAAATATTACTTTGAAATACTCCATATCTTCAGTCCAGCAGGCAAGTAGGATGCCCTTGGGATTAGAAAAAATTATGGTTGCCTGAGAGCTTGTGGGTTTTTTTGTCCCAGATACATTAGGAATATTTAAAAAAAAATACTTTCCAGTACTTACTCCATGTAGACCTTTATCATCAAAAATTAGAACATTATAATGTTAGAACAACAAGCCTTTTGACAATAACCATCATTGACTGTAAGATCAGTCTGGTTTTGCTGCTGAGGAGGGGCATGGTGTTTGTGTATACTGAGTTTTCCAGCCTGGCCAGAAAACTTGGCCTGACCTTGCTTAGCTGTTGATTTTCGGTAACTTTTTAAATGAACAGCAGAAGTCACACTAATGAAAATGCCATTGCTGCTGTGGGAAATTAAGTATTCCTGTAAGGAATGTTATGCTACAGGCAAGATTATATAGATTTTCTATTATATTAATGACAGGTCAGGCAGCATCTGACTGGGAGAAAGAAACCCTTTGCCTGTAGGGTATGTGGCATGACTTCAGCAGGACCCATGTAGTGCAAAGACAATAATTTTTATTGGAAATAATGTTGTTCTGTAGAAATCAATCTTCTGGTACATAATGATGGAGTCTTTCTTACAGACTACATCATACACATAACTTTGAGTGGGTGAAAAGATTGCACGTATCAGTGTGTCAGATTTATGTGTCCACAGTGAAGTCCCTCTGGTGTCACTGAGAATTGCATGGGCTTTCCTTCAGCAGGGGAAAATAAATGCTAAATGTCTTATTCCGCTTACAAACAGACCTGTATTGTGGAGCATTCTGGTTCTCTAAAGGTCTGTAATCCCTTTGGGATTTGAACTCGTTACTGAAGACACAAGCTGAGGTTATCTGTTTGAAAGGATTGGGTCCTTTTTCCTCCATTTGCTGTTCCCTTTAAATGAGTTACTCAGGGTGCAGAGATTTACACCGTTGTATAAAAGTTACTGCAGGACAAACACTCAAATATTTTGGTTTGGTTTGTCCTTTTTAGTTACGTAACATTGCATTACACGTTATTTGTACAGAATTACAAGGAACTGTGTACAATATGTTTTGTTTTATCTGTTCAGCTTAGGATGTTGCAGATCCACAAAGTATAATTACTGTGAGCTTTAAGAGGAGAAAGCAGGTATGGGAAATGAGCTTTGATGGAAAATGTAGACAGAATGAATAGTTTTACCTTGACTTTAATAGATGCTTCTCAGAAAACCTGTTTTGAAGATTGTTAGAATGTATGTCATCTGATTAAAGCTGTGGGAAAGAATTACTAATGCTTTGTGTGAGAAATGCCACTGAAACTGTTAAAGAACCTTCAGATTATATATTGTTTAATTCAAGGAAATATTATATAAAATGAAAGGGGATTTCTATTCACCCAAATCAATAGTAATACAGCCAAGCAATGATAAATGATCTGCTAGCAAATAGAAACAAAACCCACAGTTTTTTAAAAAATGGCTGTTTTATTATCAATCTGCCCATTATCTTAGTTATTCCATTATATATGCAGCCCGCTGTCTGTACCATGTGATTTCTTAAAGCAGATTGATTTCTTTAGATTTTGAGGTATGTTTTCATAATGTAATTTAATCAGGGTTCCCTTGAAAGTGGTAAATGAAAGCTGTTATTTTTAGGTTTGATGAATTTGATGAGGCAATTGATGAGGCAATTGAAGATGATATCAAGGAAGCTGATGGAGGAGGTATGTTTCTGATGTTACTTGGTTTTCATTGCAATGGTGATAAGAAGATTGAGACCAAATTTATTTTGATGTGAGAAGCAACAAATACAATCCTTCCCCTTAAACTTCGTAGTTTACAGAGTTTTTTTGCTGCTGTATTTTTGGAAGTGAACTAATTTCAGTTAGGACTTGCCATTCCAGGCTGCCAAAAGATGCCAGAAAGTATTTAGCCTTGATGGTTAAATTCAGCTTGTACATGTTTTGATATATGCAACGAATAAGCATAACAAGAAAATTTAAAATTATTTTGCTCAGTTTTGGATTTGAGATTGGAATGGCAGCAGTATTATTCAATTTGTCCCTGGTAAAAATAGGGCTCATAAATGGGCCTGCAGACTGGGTGTACAAAGTTGTCGTAACAGTATTCATCCAGCTCTATAAGCACTTGCAGGGGATCAAAAGAGAGATTTTCAGCACTATCTGAGAGATGGAGATGAATTTGTGCTTCTGCGTCACCTTAATTTGCCTGAAGAAAACAGCCATGAAATACTGTCCCTCAGTTGCCTGTGGCATCTCCCTACAGACACCAGGTTTCAGAAGCTCGTGGATGTACACAGACAATCTGAAAATCAAGTGTCTGTGGGTCTGTAACACAAGACCCATACAATAAATGTAACAAAGTCTCAACAGTAAAGTGGCTTTTCAGAAACTCTACTTCCTGGCCAAACAGCAACCCAAACGCTATATCTCCCAAGAAGGACATTCAGCGTTATGAAGAAAATGTATTTTCTTATATCTGCCCTCCCAAAAGGCACAGTAGTAATGTAGGTTGCGGTTGAGTATCAGGATGCTGACACTTAAACATGACCCTCTGCGTGGACCTCAGTATTTCCAAGTGACCACAGCTAAGTTTGTGTGTCAGGAGCAAGACTCTGGACAGAGTCTTTCTTGGCAAGAAAATATTGTTTTTACAGAAAATAAGCTGAAGCATGTAAGATCTGTAGAAAGCTAAATGAGAAGATAAACTTGCTCTCTTTTCCCCTTTGTGTCACTGAATTCAGGCATTGGCAGGGGCAAAGACATGTCAAATATCACAGGTCACCGTGGAAAAGACATTTCCACAATCCTAGAGGAAGAAAGGAAGGAAAACAAGCGACCACAAAGGGCTGCTGCAGCACGACGCAAGAAACGACGGCGACTAAATGACTTGGATAGTGACAGTAATCTGGATGAAGAAGAGAGTGAGGATGAATTCAAAATCAGTGATGGGTAGGTCTGCAATTTAACTTCCACAAGTCACTGAC
Organism: Sclerurus mexicanus; assembly: GCA_013396755.1. Classification (NCBI taxonomy): domain Eukaryota; kingdom Metazoa; phylum Chordata; class Aves; order Passeriformes; family Furnariidae; genus Sclerurus; species Sclerurus mexicanus. Next base: position 354,093 of record VWZF01001884.1, on the reverse strand, counting down.
TGCTGCAGGCTCCTCTGACTGTGCAGTGCCCCTGAAATGGTCATCAGGAGCGTGTTCCCAGTGCTGGAATGGCACGTCACAGTGCCAGCACAAGTCATAGAATGATAGAATGGTTTGTGTTGGAAGGGACCTTAAAGACCACCTAGTTCCAAACGCCCTGCCATGGGGTCCTCCTGGCCTAGGGAAACATTATTGTACTGGAAAAACTCCGGATCCTTGTGCTGTAATCATCCAATCTATATTTTAAGCAAAACATGATCTGGAAATGTTACTGGGATGTTTGAGGCCTCACTAAGGGCTTCTGTTAGTGAAGGAGCCGGGTGGGCTCAATTCTCTGGCTAATGTGAGCAGAAATCCTTAACAAAGAGGAAAATGTTCTTATTTGTAGTGTACAGAACATGACAGGTTCTGAAATCAGTTCTTGATTGCTGCTCTCTCGGAGATAGAGTTTGAACACAGCCAAAGAAGTGGTTTATACTGTAGAAAACAAATATGTGTCACGTGAAACTTTAAATGCTAAATAAATATTGCTCTGGCTAACTGAAACTCATTTTGCATGAAATTTCTCCTTGTTCAGTCTGTGCAATTCCTGATGTTAAAAAATTTGATAACTGTAGATGAATTCTATGCCTCAAAGATAAAACATAATAAAACATGAGGAAGTAGGCTCTTTACCAGCAACATTTATAGCTTTACACCAGTCACTGAGCCAATTTACTAAGTGTATGGAAAATCTATACAAGATAGATGCAAATTTTGAGCTTTGTTTTTCACCTGTGACCATGCAAAGGACATTTCAGTGGCACCCTGAATAACTGAGCTACATGTCCTGGAAACTTGCAATCAATGAGTGTAGCATGTGGAAATCTGGCAGAGTTAATAGAGCATTGATCTGTTAAAGTGTGGTCATGCATTTTCAACTCCATCCTCTGCTGAGGGCCTTCTAGATGTTATACCAGAATTTAACACAAAGGCAAGTGACTGGATGCCTTCAGTGCTTAGTGGTTTTTAGAAAAGCTTTGGCTCATTTCTGAAATTATGGGAGCGTTACAAGCTGATAAGGTTGTGAGGTGCATAAGAGCAACAGTTTTGTGTTAAGACACAGTATTCTGATTCTCAGAAATTGCACAGGACAAGAGCTTGGTTCATGAAGGGAAGGTCAACTCTGCTAGAACATGGTGGGTGTTTTTTCCCCTCTGCAGTTACTGCTATGGAGATGTTACATTGCAGTGAACTACGTGAACACTCTGGAGTCTGTCCTATGATAATGTCACTTGTGGTGCTGATTGGATAGAGTGTTTATATCCACCTGCTGTCCTAATCTGCTGTGTAATGTCATGCACTGTAGAGCTATATCCCAAATATAGAGCTGAAACCTCATGTCACTGATGGGTCTTTGCTCCTCATTATAAGATTTGCACTTTTTGTGTGTGTATGACAATACTTAGCACTTGCTTGTAAAACACAAGTACTATTTCAATCCTTTGTTTCCAATACCTATGTCTGCTGTCTGTGGTTTTTGTTTGAACAGATCTCAGGATGAGTTTGTTATATCAGAGGAAAATCTGGATGAAAGTGAAGATGACCCACCATCAAACGAGGACAGCGATTCAGAGTTCTGCGCCCGCATATCCAGGCGACACCTCTCCAGGCCCATGAGGCAAAGCAGGCGGTTACGAAGGAAAACAGTCAAGAAAAAATACTCTGAAGATGATGAAGACGAAGATTCTGAGGAAAATTCAAGCAGAGAGTCTGGTGAGTATAAGCAGTCTTAGATATATTAAATACTCTATACTAGAGAGAGGAAGAGTGGGAGTCTTAGTTTCCCATTGCGACTGACACTAACTTGTTTGCTTCCTCTGGTCAAGTCAGGTGTCATCTTTGCTGTAAAGTGCTTTCCTAATAGTTCTGTTGTCAATATTCTGCAGGAAACTGGTAATGAGTACTAGGTTCTTGGTATTTTGAGGTAATTATGTATTTAAATGAATGCTTATGCTATGATTTTAAAAGCCACCTTTGTGGATAGTTGCAGCTACCTCTGTATCTTCCTGTTTGGCACATTGCATGGAAGAGAAAGAATGGAGGCAAAAGTGTATTTCTTTATAGCTACTAGAAGACCTTCTGAACACCTTTGAAAAAGCTTCTGAAGGGAACATTTTCCCTCGTTTTGTATGGAAGGGAACTCCTTCAGTTGTATGGCATTCTGTGTTTTCTGGTTGGCTTGAAAGCGAACAATAACACCTCGAATCTCTCTCTCTCCTGCAATTACCCTTAAAATCTTCAGTGAAGACTCTTGCATCACAGAAAAACCTAATAATTCACTTTATTCTACTTGTCCTTCTACTAGTTCATTTTCTGTTGGCATGGTTTGAAGTGTGAGAATAGCACCTGTGCAATACTTAAACCTTTTCATGATCAACATCTTTCTCTGAAGACTGTCACAGACTAGGAAATGGCATACACATAAGCACTTGTTTTTACTTACATGAAGATACTGGCAGAAGTCTAAAGAGGTTGCTCATCTGTTCTGTAATACAGAGGAGCAACTGTTTGTTTCCTGGTGGACACACACCTGTCATAAAATCAATTGATTCCAGTATCATTCTATATATATCTGAAAGGATAGCCTTAACTATGTGTTTCTCTCTCTTACCCTTATTATTGTCCCTCAGGATCCTGTTTTAAACCACTTTCGAGCTAAGAAAATCAGCTGACCTGCAAGCAGCTTTGTTTTCAGTCTCCAGAAATGGAATTTCTTTCTGAAGGTGGTTGTTCTTGCTGACTTGCTCTGATTCTTTCTCTAATATTTTAGGAAGTAAAGAGGATGCCATTTTGATCTGTGACTCACGTCAATCACTAAGTTAGGAGAAGAATATGTTACTTGTATAGAAATGTATCTTGGGATAATTGTTCTGGCATAGCTCAGTGGAATAACAGCTCAAGTTGATTTGAGGCTGTTTTCAACTGATGTAAATAAATTTAGTTTTTTAAGACACTAGCAGCAGTAGACTGGTGCAGGAAGAACTGTGGTTAATGGTAAGTTTCTTCTGTATGGGTTCTGTTTTTAAGCAGACCTATGATTGAGTGAAACTGATTTTTGTTGTTAATTTAAATTCTATAACAGATCTTGTTTCATCTTATCGGTGGTTTTTCATCTACCTGTTCTTAAAAGTCTTCCAGTAAAGTACAATTCATTTAAATTTTAAAGGCAGAATGGGCTTCCCAGTGTCAGTAATGTGCACTGTCAACTCTAATTCAGGAAGGTTGTTTTCATTGTCAGGAATTGTAGAGGTATCTTTGGCATGAGTAGAGATGAGGCAACAAAAACACTGGAAGGAGACCTTCTTCAGGGGGAGTTTGAGGGAGACAGGAGAAAGGTTTGTGAGAAGCTTTTAAAATCAAGCAATTCTGCACTGGTAATAAATGGGAAGGCCGTGGAATGGGTCAGGATAACAAGGCACGATGGCTGAGACTATCCTGTCCTGGAAGAGCACATAATTTTATTGTGGCTGGTCTAAAGCTTATCTAAATACTTTATATAAAGCAGTTTTGCTTTGATGGAATAAGGCATGTCACTGTTTTCTTCTGTACAGAGAGTGGTGAGTACACAGATTACAGTGATGATGATTACCTGGAAACTAGGAGGAGAAGATCAAGACGGAATCAGAAGAGACAAGTTAATTATAAGGAAGATTCAGAAAGTGATGGCTCGCAGAAAAGCGTCCGATACGGAAAAGAGTTAAGAAGAGTTCACAAACGCAGGCTCTCCACTTCAGATAGTGAAGGTAAAATAAACACTCCAGCATTTGCAGGAGCTGGTGTATGTCAGCATTAGCAGGAAGGGGAAACTGTATATAATTCTGAAATTTTGGAGAATCGTCTTTCTAGAGTTCCTTGATGTTTCTCAGAAACTCTTTTCCTTCTGAAACAGCCCACTAGTACTATATGATGCACTGTTAACTGAGTCACTTCTCAAATGTGGTTCATTGTCCCTAATCCTGACTTCCAGGTCTGAATGTACTGTGTCTGGCACAGAGTGCTGGGATTCCAAAATTGGCACTAATGTAACTGTTTCACCACTTTTTTTAAGAGACCACAAAGCTCCATCCCATGAATCTTTAGAGATTTTCTTCTGTAAAAGAAAAAGTGTTGCCTCTGATGCCCTGACTGTAGTGGTGGTTCAGACTCATTCTATGTCCTGCCGAAGGACCTGTGCTAAGTGTGGAGGAAGCCCCTCTCAGTAATGTCAGTCACACCATGAGTGACTGATGTGCTTTTTGATTTATAATTAATTAGCTTTTACAAAAGCAACCACTGACTTTGGGTGCCTTGGATTCTGGGCACCCAGCTTATGAGACCTTAAGTCTGGCTTTCTGAACACTGAGCAGTGTGGATGTCAGACTTCCTGAGAAAACAAGCCATGCTTTACAGACTGAGCACCTCAATTTTGGAAGGGCTGCCCTGAGCTTACAGGGTGTTAGAGTATCTCTCCTCTTAGATGAAAGAAAACAAGTATGTGAGGCAGATGTATAGATCTCAAAAACATGATCAGATACTGCAACATAGCCTGTTCTCAGAAATCTGCTATGTGGTGGCTTTTTGCTCTGTGCACTTCTGACTTTTAACAGTGCCTGATTGACAGTGTCTTTTCTTCATGAAATCCCATTTCCTCAGGTAGTTTTGGTACTGGCTTTATGCATATTAAAATCAGCACATTTAGTACCATTCCATCACTCTCACCACGGTTCCCACATTATACCATAAAATACGTAACAACATTAGTGGAAATGTAATTACATTGAAAACAGAGGAACGCTGACAGAGTCTCTGTCAACTTGAACCTACATTAAATAATACCCTTTAAATGAAAATTCACATGGATTTCTAATGGGAATCACAAGGAGACAATAAATTACATTTGCCATTTGATTTTTCAGTCTCTATCTTTTCTCACCAAAACCATAAAATCCAGTGCAAAGGCTGTCAGTGTGTAGGCAATATTCCAGTCTGGAAAAAAAAAAAAAGCCTTACATTAAAGGGCAGCAAACTGCAGATGGCAGTCAGGCAGCATTCACATGCTTTGGAAGAAGTTGTATATCATTTTGGGGTTGTCACGTTATAGTACAGTTATGTGTGTGTATGTGTGTATGACTTTTATGATAGAGTAGCCATTATTTGGGTTCTCAGTTTCTGGCAGGGAGTAAGTAAAGCATGTGCTGTGAGATGAGAGATGCAGTTCTTCCCAGCATGGAATTACCAGTTCTAGCAGGGAACACACCTACCTCCAAAGCCTCTGGTGCTCCTCACACTGGAAGCAGAACATCAACAAATTGTTGGTATTTGCTACTTTAGGAGTTTGTTTAAAGAGTGAAAAGGATGCAACTGTTTTGACTTGGTTGGGGAACCTGGAGAAGGAGATGGAAGTGTGTGTGGTGAGGGAGAGAGAGATGGCTTATTAACGAGTGTGAAAGATGAAAAATAAAGTGTAAAGGTTGCACTAAGATTTGCTAATGTCTCTAAGTCTGCTGCTTATTCCAGAGAGCTACACATCCAAGAACTCTGAAGATGATGAATCCACGAAGGAGTCGAAGCGATTGATTCGAAAACGTCGGCGAAGCACAGATGACTATTCCGAGGAAGAAGGAGAGGATGAGGAGGAGGAAGGGAAGCCTGTCCGCAAACGGCTGAATCGAATCGAAACAGATGAGGAAGATAACTGCGAAAACGCCAATGAGGACGCAGAAACCCCCGCTCCTGCAAATACGCTGCCAGCAGCACAAGCTCCTCAAGACAACCCCAAGAAGCACTGCTACCGGATAGAAAGCGACGACGAAGATGACTTTGATAATGTAGGGAAAGTAGAGAGCCCTTTGGACTACAGCCTGGTGGACTTGCCTTCCACCAACGGACAGAGCCCAGGGAAAACCATTGAGAACTTGATTGGCAAGCCAAGCGAGAAGAGCCAGGCCCCCAAGGACAGCACAGCCAGCGCCAGCCTGGCGCCCAACGGGACGGGGAGTGGGCAGGAGGCAGTGGGGCCAGAGGAGGATGAAGATGAACTTTTGAGAGTGACTGACCTTGTTGATTACGTCTGTAACAGTGAACAGTTATAAGACTTCCATTTTTGTGCTAATTTATTCCACGGTAGCTCATACCAGCGGGCCAGTTATTAAAAGCTGTTTTATTTTTCCTAGAAAATTCTCCACTACAGTATCACTTTCTAGAAGCAAGAATTTCACCAGTCCTGCAGTCTTTCTGTGAAGTGACCAGTTTTGAACTTTGAAGATAAATTGCTGTAAATTCCCTCTCTTACCCCCCTTTCTCCTTCCAAGTCCATGGTCCTGGGTAATTTCACTCACAAAAACCTTATAACAACAAGAGATTTGTATATTTTTGACTTTATATTTCCTGAGTGCATACAAATTTGTGGAAATGGGTGGCCTAAGAAAGCATTCCAAATCAGTCAGGGCCCAAACCGGAACTGGGGTGGGTTTGGCTCAAGGGGTGGGGGGATGGGAAGGGGGTGGTGCAGAAGCACTTGTGCTTTAGCTTTTTCATATGAGATATATATTATATTTAAATGTTCACAACTTAGATTACAACTTAACAGACAGTTAAAAGCAAAATTAATGTCTGTACTGTTGCATTTTGTGAGTTGTAGGTTAACATACCATAGCTCATTTTAGTAATCACCTTCATGGAAGCAGTTTGATTTTAATACTGGAGGCAAAGAGAATTATTAGAGGCCAAGAAAGTACCATAAACAAGAACTCTGCTATCTATTATGACTTGCAGACTTTCCTAATAAACATCCTTTAAAGTGTTTGTACAGTGAAGTGTACTGTAATGAAGTTTTTGACAGTCGAAACACACTAGCCATGAATTTCTAAAATGATCTCATGCACAGTTCATCAGATGGTCTTCGATGCACAGTGTCTAGTGGGAGGACATATCAATGGCAAGTTAGTCTGTAAGTTGAATGTCAAGTAAATCTGTAAGTGCTGCAAACTTTTACAGACAAAAGAACCCTGCAGTAGCTGCCCGGCCACGCGAGTTTCACCATCCGTCAGAGTGTTCTGAACAAAATGTGTTTGTACAAATGGCATTGACCACAGAATGACAGTGCATCAGAGGATGGAGGGATTTTCAAATAAACCATGACTGGTCCATTCATGCCCTTAATATCTACTTCAAATTGAAGTAATCAAATGGAACAGTTTTCCTTTTGGAGGTTTCCTGTTTGGGGTTTTGTGTGTCTTTTTGTTTTGATTTTACTTATCTGCCTGGATGTATTAGCAGGTTTTGAATGTAGTTGTTTGCCTTTGGCCATTAGAGTTTTCTTAAAATACATTTTAATAACTGTCATGTGACCAACTGATTTCAAGAAGGCAGTGTTTCTGAGAGAAAACGCTTGACTCCGAGACATCTCACCAACTTCTGAGCAGGCATGAAGTGCTACGTACTTTTATTCAAGGAAAAAAAAAAAGACAATGGAAGGAAAAACAAACCAATATGGGGCATATCAAGAGCATTCTAAAGTTTTCTCTTTACTTTGATTAAGATGCAGGCTGTAGCATTTGTACATGTTATAGCACACAGACAGCTCAAACAGATCTGCCAAACACTGAAATGAAAAAAGGTCACATCTGTTAATCCTCTTGCTCTGAAATTTGGATTTTTGACTGGTGTTTATGTCCATTGCTGGCAATGGATGCACCAAAACTGCTGCTGCCGCCAAGGAGTGAGTTCCCCTTTCCTGCCCCATCGAACTCCCTCCCATTATATTGTACTTACTAGTCAGTCATTAAGCACTTCTGTTTTCTTGTAATAAAACTGGCATTAGGCCTTTACTAAATACCTCTCTAGAAAACCTAGATCCAAAAATTGCCTACCTTCGGGCCTTTAAAGTCTTGGTTTTGTTTCCCCACCTCATTCTCCATGAGGTCTGTCAGAACCACTCCATGACTCGTTTGAGTTCTAGCACTGCACATACTGTGCTATAAAAGCAGGATCAGAAAGATGCAAAAAGAGGAAATTCACTCATTATCTGCTGTGCTAAGCAAGCTGGTGATTAAAAAAAAAAAAGAGAAATCACTCTCTAAATGAGAATTTAATTTCATCAAGGATTAAATATTTTCCTGTCTTACTGATGTTAACAATTAATACTTAAATTATTAACACAGGGTAGTGAAAAGCCACAGAAGCTTATAATGAGTTCTTAAAAGCATATGTAGCCTTTTAAGCTGCTCTAGTGCTTTTCTTTGCTTAGGTGACCCATAAATGTAGTGCTTCTACATTTTGAATATACTTGTGTTTTAGAACACGTAAGAACATACAGCTTCCACTTGTCCATGGTAGTAGCTGCTGAGCATTTTTAATATTTGCAGTGCAAACTGATTCCCATGCAGCAACAGTGTGCAACCAATGGTTTCTCATTTGTTTTGGCAGTGCCATATTTTTCTTTGCTGCCTGGTGGAGCCTTTTAGTATCTGATCAGTGCTGTAGCAAACATTCTTGCTTGTAGAGTCAACCCCAAATGTTCAATACTTAGTGAGCAAGTAATTGTGAATGTAGAAAAATACAAAAGAGTTACTAGATACACCAGTTGGGAAAAAAAAATTGAGTACTGAGTTAGGGAGTGATGTAAAAGCAGGAAAGACCAGGAAGCAGAATGGGAACATTGAAGCCTGCATCAGGAGTGTTGCATTTTAAAAATGACTGGTTGTAACCAAACTTTACTTTCTCTAAGTCACTTCTCAAAAACTACTTTTCTGTGTTGTAAGAAGTCACCTTTGGTACCTGAAATGGCTTCATCCCACAGGATCTAGTGTTCCTCCTTAGGTCAGTGGGAATGGTATGCAATGAAAAACTGCAAAAAATACCCTGGGAAGTATTACTATTTTAAAAATGTATTTTTCTCATTTCTAAGGCCTCCCACTTGATGGAAAATGTACAGTCTCCCGTTTGGGAAGATGACATTTTCCAACAGGAGGCCAGCTGACTGCCACACAGGGTAATGCTGTTACAGTACATGTATGTGATTCCAGAGTGGAAATGTCTTCGTGGTCTCCTTACAATCCTGTGTCCTTCTGTGCTCATTGTGAGATCAGGAATTAATTGTCTTTGAATGGGGATTTTGAAGCATAGCTTTGGGCTTACAGAAAACTCAGACCATATTAGAAACAGTGAAAACAGGCCAGGGATTTTTTTAACATTAATGGATTTAGAAGCACAAACCAAGCAGCTAGTGGTTGAACATACAAAGCATTTATTCAGCAGACTTTTGTTTATTCCACACAGGTTGTCACTAAAAGCTTTATCTTTTTTAAGTGCAAACTTTTCTGAGTATAACTGATCGGGAGGAGAGTGAGTTGATTTCTATATGCAGTCTGAGCAGCTTTGTTGAGGGGAAGAACATAGAAATCAAGTGGAGGATGGACTCTTTTTGTGTCACCAGCATGGATGCTTTCATGCATGGGGCTCGTTTGACTGTCAGTGACACAAAGCACTCAAGTAGCTCCACTCTGCAATTAATAAATGTGGTGTGTTAATCTAAGCAGAAGGGTGGAAGAATTAAGACCTGAGTTTCACCATGCTTGCAATCTTCTAGTTGTTGAGTCTGATAAACCTGAACATAGTCTTGATTTAAAAATGGAAAATGAAATCACCAAAAACAACCCTTACTATTGAAATCCTGTAGGAAGGTCTGCCCTGAACAATCAACTTTTTGATAGTTTCATTTCCTACATGTTGAACTACCTTATAAAATTACTGCATCTTCCTGATTATTTTTTGAATTAAAAGATTATTCTAGCACCACTTGAGAGAAACAGAGATGCTTTTTCTAAATTGCTCATTTATGAAGTATGTCACCTTCAAGATTTCTTTGTACAAAGTGTCTCAGTTACTCTTCCTCTCATAGGAGCTAATGAATTAATTGGACTTGTTTTGTGTTCACTTCTGTTTTCTAATTGCTGTGCCTGAACTCTTGATGAGAGGTCTTACTCAAGGAACGTCAAAGGGGAAGAAAAAATATGTTTACGAAAGAAAAATTGTATGGTAGTGGTACACTTGTTCTGATTTCACATCTATTATTTGAACTACATTGGTATCCAGATGCTGCAATTGTTCAATAATTTTAATCATTTATTGTCCGGGTGTCCATTTTATACTTCTCTTTTCAGGTGCTTTTAAATTGGTTCTCAGTGTTCCTCAGCAGGAAGTCCTGGTCTAAAGTTTCCAGTAGTTATTTTCAATCACATATTTTCACAACTTCTTTTACAAAAAGTAAATGAGGAATTTTTATAGCACGTGTTTTTTTACTCATTTTGTACACAGTAATTTAAATAAATCTTGGCAGTAATGCTCCCCCTCCCCGAGCTGGTCTGACAAAGAGATTTGTATCATCTCATTCAAAATGGCAATATTATAGACCTTGAAAATTGGTTTTGGTACATGTGCAGTGACTACCACTCACAGGCTTGTAATATGGTTCTGTTGTGCAGTGTGCACTCTGAGCTATGTATTTATATTTGATGTATGCTTCTGACTTGGTGGCTATATAAAATCCTTAAATATATATATAAAAGATCAAGTACTTCAACCAAAACAGTAACTTTGGGAAAAAAATTTGTGTTGAATATGGTAGGGGAAACTCTAGAAATGGAGGACCAGAATTTTGCAATTCCTTAAGTGTTTAAAACATATACAGAAGCATTTAGGATATTATCTGAAGTAAGGATCAAGGCCACGCTTCCTTCTAGTCTCTTCTTCCTCCCCTAACAGCTGACATAGGGACTATGTCGCACTTAAAACATTGGAAGGCAGAAAGTAAAAGAAAAAAATCCAACAGAAATGATTTTTTTTTTCTGGTGTATACTGATGTAAGAAAAACCCTCTGACTAATTTTGGTGCTTTACAGTTGAGTTCCTGGTCTGAAATCTAACAGAGATGTCTGGCTTCAGAAATATTTACCAGTTGGAAATCATTTCTGAATCTGGACACCCAGCAGCTGGGGTATTGAGCATGACTAGTCACTTCAGAAGGTCACATCACTTATTGGATTCTTCTTTTAGATTAAGTGTAACTAACTGAGGTAGTTCCGAACAACAAAAATGTGTGCTTGGGAATTGCTTGTCTCAACACTTGAGAGTAATTTAACTTACTTTGTGTATTGCAAAAGATGTATATTGTTTAGTACAACAATTAAAAAAAAAAAGATTGTGTAGAGATTCTGGGGGAAATAATAGAACACTCTAAAGTAGGTAAGTTTTTATAATTCAGTCTGTGGTGTAAAGCCTCCAGATTCAACTGCAATTAAAAGCAAGTCCTACAACTTAGGTTTTTGATTATCGTTTTGTGAATGCTGGCTCCCCACACCTGAGCTGAGCAGCAGGAGAGGGGATAGTATTGCAGTTAGAGGGGGCACATGTGCCTGCGAGTATCTGCTGTTGCTACGTATAACCCCAAAGGTTGCTACCGAGAGCTGAACGATGGAGGGCTCTGTTGTTCCGCTGGTTTACTTTGTGCACTTTGCAGCACTTTGTGTATAGTCGGTCTCACTGGTTCCCCAGGTGCAGACGGAGTCACTTGCTCCTGCTGTTTGGATGGTCGTTCAAATAACAGGAGGAGATGGGGAATGGATGGAGGGAAGTGGAGTGGAAAAAAGTGTATGCAAACCCATGCCATTTGCAAGACAGGCCTAAAAACTACTTGTGACTTGCCCTTTAAAGACTGTATTTCCAATGGAAGATCTCCATTTAGGAGAATCATCCCGGTTACCCTCCTTTTCTCATCCTGACCTTCAAAGTAACTGGAAAATCTACTTGAGGTCTTCTTCCTTGAAGGAATAGATAATGTTCCATCAGTGCAATGTGAGTGTGGAAAAAATCATGATCAGTCTGTGGAATATTATGACAGTGTTTGCCTCTGGGGACGTTGGTCCGCATGGTTTGCTTTCTTCTTTGTTCCCCTTACTGTGTCCCGCACAACTAAACTTAGTCTGTCAGAACTTGACTTAAATGATTCTACAGGGATAAAGTCCTTCTATGAAAACATGATAGGCCTAGTTATCAGTGCACCATTTGTTAGAACAGTTAAAAGTCCTTAATAGATATTAATCTGCTATTCAGGGTAGTGGTAGAAAAGGAAATCAAATCATAAAGCTGTAAGCCTTGTTTAGTTTGGCATTTCATACTCATTAGATGGACTCTAAAATCTTGTACAGTATCTCATTCCTATCCTGTATTCATTCAGATGATGCTCCTCCCCCAAACTCGTATTAAAACGATGTGTTGTCAGTGTCAATGTGGTTGTTCCTGCCCGTGTCCCACAGCCCTCCTGCTGCAGGCAGGAGAAGGATGTCACCGATTCAGACATGTACCGCCGTCATTCCCGGTGTGCACGACCGTTCTCACATGGGCACAGATCCTGTACATTAGACAAACATCAGGTATTGTCAGTGTCTCGGGTAACACAGAACAGGTCCCTTGCTAGCAGAATGGTTACCCTCCAATATTCTGTGAGAACCAGATCAAGTCTGCCAGATAAGTCTCTTTAAGATACACTTTCATGAAATACAGTTTTGTCTTACTCCTATGTGCTGTTTGTATGTTTGCAAAGAAATCTTGAGTTCCTTAAAAATGGTCTTCACAGCTGGCCTCTTTTTTTGTTTTCTTTCTCTAAAGAATTAACACGGTAAAGTCCCACAAGCTGAGCTCTTTACGTAGAGTTTAACCCTTGCATTTCTTGAGTCTTGAACCTTGGTGGTTTTTTTTCAGTCTTTTCAATCATGACTTGCTACAATATCAAAGGGAAAGGACCGAGGGGACACACACTGTGTGTGTGGGAAGGGGGGAGGTACGTTGGAAAAACTGGAAGTGTTATTCTTGTTGCACATAAATTGGGTGGTGCTTTCACTGTCTTTTCCCTCCCACTGTAATATCACGTGCATGTAAAACATGCTGCGTTTAAACTTTTTTAAATGGAAGTCATGGTGGCCTCAGTGCTCAAAGGGTTAACTGCAGTTTATTAACAGCTAATGTTTTTAGATTTGCAGTACACAACTGTTTAAATACTGTATTCCTTGTAAATGAAGTAAAAAAAAAATGTTAAGGCTGGTGCCAATATTTTTGTTAATGAATTGTTCAGCGTTGTCTCTCACTACAGTCTGGTCAGAACTCTTTGTGTATAAGCTGGGCCTGAAGCCATTTTATAGCTTGTAGGCCTAATTGTGTAACTTTTCTTTCATAATGGTTTTGTTATAATATCTACTGTCATTTCTTTCATATAAATATGACATGTAAATTGTCATAATAAAAAAAAATTGAAATAAGTTGATGTACAAAGTATAATGTGTATTAAGGAAACAAGTGCTTTTTAATGGTCAGATTGTGTACATTTCTTTTTTAGTTTTAAAACAAACACAGAGTAATGGCTGTTGCGTATTGTCCCAGCCTGTGATGGTTCCCTGTGTGTCACTCCCACTGCCTGCCATAGGAACAGGCAGCTTGTGGCTTATGCTGGTTTTGTTACGGCAGCTCAACTGACAAGAGTCTTTCTTTCTTTGACCAGCTCTGGTGGTGGGGAAGACCTGATGGGTTTGTTTTTGCAGTCACGATGATTTTCTGCATGTGTTCCATCTTCTGCATAATTTTTGTATCTCATTTGATGTTGATGTTGTGGTCTCTTGACAAAAACCAGTATGCCTGCAGCCAGCACCATACTCAGCTAGGCTGTTCCAGCAGACATCCATGAGGTTTCCACGTGGTGCTAATGAGGGAGGAGACAGGTTCATTGATTTAGGCTGAGATGTGTAAAACCTGGGAAAAAATGGGGGGGGGGGGGGGTGGAAGGGAAAGGAAAGGAAGCCTGCAGAGATGCACTGAAAAAGCAGGTGTTCTGGCACCTGGCAATGGCAGTGGACATTGATGGTATTTCAGGACTTTAAGAGGAGAAAGTCAGGGAGAGAGAAACGAAGAAGAGGGTGGCTTCTGACATACTAAAGCCTGTCAATCTTTTTTTTTATTTTAAATATGTCTGGTTCTGGTGTAGCTACTTCGTGTTCCTGTGGTGATGAGAAATTGCTGTGAAATTTATCCTCTTGCTCCAAATCCACTGCCAAAATTTTACATTTGCATTTTTTGATGGATTTGGGGTATTTTAAGTCTGAACCGGCCACCTTATGGCAGCCAGTGCTGTGGAGAGAAACAAGCTCTCTTGGTGGCAAGTCCTGGCTTCTGTCCTAAGGTGACTCTTACACTTGAGAAGGTCCCTGCTGCTCTCCATTGCCTCTGAACATGGCCCTGGTTGACTAAATCCCTGTTGGACATGCAGTGTTTAGATGTTGCTGTGGAGGTGAATCCTGACTCACTTCTTAAAGCTCTTATAGCTGAAGAAAAGAGTTTTGAAGTAGTACCATTCTGTTCCATTCATAAACTTCCAGGAAATGTCTGCCTTCCTGCTCTAAACTTTTCTTAGGTGCAGCACTCAGTACTGGGGTATGGAATGTCTGGATCATGTAAATGAGGAAGATGTGGATTTCTCCTCCTCCTTAATGCCTCGGCCTCAAAACCAACCTCCTTGCCTGGACTTAAACCATCCTTTTTCCCATTTTCTTTTGGAAGACTGGTATGTGACAGAAGAAAGACTTGCATTTGCATGCAGGAGGAGAAATGAACTCTCTACTGCTCCACTGCAGTGGCTTAATTCAACCTCAACCACTCAGAAATCTTATAAATTAACAATCTAAAGGAGTTGTTGTGTGATTTGGAGCTAACTGCAGAGATGATGAGGGCTCTCTGTGGCTGATACGACAGTCACATTAGGTAATGGGGTGGACATGAGCAGGAATATTGCTTTATAACCACTAAGTGCTTTCCTTTTCCAGAATGTACTGCTTTGGCTCTCTGCTATCCAAGACTGTAACTAAGAAAGTCCTGAGAGGGGAAAGGAGACCTAATCCTGTTCATATTTGGTTTGTGTTTGTGAGTGCCTGGATTTGCACACAAGTAGGTGTGCAATGACTCCTTACAAATAAATTTAAATTGATGAAGGATTAACAACCATGTCAAGGTAACAACTTACATGGGCTCTTCATTGAGTATTGTTGCTGTGGCAGGAGTATTGGGAGAAGGGATGTTTGCAATGATGCTCTCTCACTGATAGAGTTACCAGGAGCATCCCCTGACAGAGATGTATTTCACTGACACATCAGTAATCCCTGTTTCTCACTGCAGTTTCTCTCAAAAGAGAAACTTGCAGGAGAAATGGTGTAAATGCAGAGGAAGAAGCAGGGCCAGTGCTCATGAGGGGACATCAGCCTTCCCATCACTGCAATGCATTGTCCCAGGATGCCCCAGCTCACCAAGTACACACCATAGAACTATCAGGCTTCTGATCCCAAGTTCATCAATGCTTAAGGAAATCAATTGGGTACCCTTTAAGCAATTGAAGTGCTTGTGATATTCTTTATGCTCTCTGTGTGTATCTATCAGCATTGGGTGCTGGTCACCCACCTAAAATACCCTGTCCAGTATCTGAAAATGGTGACTGAAAAGCTGCTGTGTTTGTTTTTCCCTTTGGCACCTGCCCAACAGAGACTTACTGCCTAAAAAACCAGGTATGCCAGGGTTCAATGAGCACTTGGGCAATGCCGACAGACACATGATGTCGTTCTTGGGGTTGTCCTGTGCATGGCCAGGAGCTGAACTTTGCCTTGTGCATCTCTTCAAACTCGGGGTACTCTGATTCTGTGACGACACTGTCACCTGCGGAATGAGAGAATGGGTTGGGTTGGGAGGGACCTCACAGATGATGGTGTTCCGACCCCTGCCGTGGGCAGGGACACCTTCCTCCACACCGGGGTGCTCGGATCCAGCCTGGCCCTGAACTCCTCCCCGACTGACCTGTTCCAGGGCCATTCCCCCTTCTCCTGCCACTCCACGCCCTCGCCACGAGTGTTTCCCCAGGCTCGGGAAGGGGCTCCAAGGCGTGCCCGGGGCCCCCTCCGCTCCGGGCCCCGCAGGCCCGGCTCCCTCAGCCCGCCCCCGTCGCGGGGATGCCCCGGCCCTCGGTGACCACCTCGGTGACCACCTCGGTGACCACCGCAGGGCCCGCCGTCCCCGCTCCTTCCCAGCGCAGGGACCCTTCCCCCCCAGGCCGCCAGGGGCGCTCCCGGCCGCCCGCGGGGGAAGCGCGTCATCGCATCATCGCATCATCGCATCGCGGCGCGGTGCCCGCCCCGTTCCGGCCATGGTGGAGCAGGGCGGCGGCGGCGGCGCCATGAGCTTCCTCAGGCGGCTCCCGCCGCCCGCAGACGGCGTCCGGCACCGCCAGCCCGACACCGAGGCGCTGCTGGCCGGCCGCAGCCTGGGCGCCGGCACCCTCTACATCGCCGAGAGGTGCGGGCCGCGCCGGGCCGGGCCGGGCCGGGCCTGACCTGGGGGCTGGGGGAGGGGGAGGATCGGGGGCCTGTGAGGGGGCTGTGCGGGGCTGGGTGAGGGGGAGGATCGGGGGGCTGTGAGGGGGCCGGGCCGGGCCGGACCTGAGGGACTGGGTGAGGGGGAGGCTCGGGGGCCTGTGAGGGTGTTGCTGCTCGAAATGGTGCTTTAAACAGCAGGGGAAGAGGCGCTCCGGGGCTCAGCAGCCGGGAGTGGTGGAAGGACGGTGTCCCTGCCCGTGGGTGGCCTCGGAGGGCCCTTCCAGCCCAGGCCCTTCTGCAATTAACAACTCCCCTTGTGGCAGGGGGGGGGATTCTTTTGGCAGAGGGAGTGTGTGGGGCTGCTGGGTTTTGGTGGTGCTAACCCCCGTGGAGTCCTTGATGTTGCATTAATCACTGGAGACTGTGTGCGTGTCCCCACTGGGCAGAAATCCGCCTGGTTATTCTGGAAGGTGTTACCTGAGCTCTTTATAGTTGCTTTTAAGTCCTCTCCGCGTCGTACAGCTCAAAAAAGACAGCCTGATGATTAAAGCAATGTAATTTTCCTTAACCACGGAAAATACTCATATTCTTCAGTAGAAGGGCACTGTTAGAACGAAAACGTAATTTAAAATGTGCACTGAGGAGTGAACTTGTTTTAAAACTTTCAGACTAGGAAACGTTTATAAAATGTGCAATGATGTTGTAGGGGCTTTTGCCCCACTTGTGCTTGCTAGAGGAGAGGAATCCCTCTGGAACTTAATGTTCTGTTTATTTAGTTTGATTGCAGATACTGGGCCTATTGTTTGTGCAACATCAGCTCTCAAGACCTGTAATGTTGAGTTTCCATGTAACTTGCTTTCAGTAGATTTTTGTGTGAGGCACAATACAAGGCTGCCACCTTCCTCTCAATGCGTTTCGANTGGGGTTGTCCTGTGCATGGCCAGGAGCTGAACTTTGCCTTGTGCATCTCTTCAAACTCGGGGTACTCTGATTCTGTGACGACACTGTCACCTGCGGAATGAGAGAATGGGTTGGGTTGGGAGGGACCTCACAGATGATGGTGTTCCGACCCCTGCCGTGGGCAGGGACACCTTCCTCCACACCGGGGTGCTCGGATCCAGCCTGGCCCTGAACTCCTCCCCGACTGACCTGTTCCAGGGCCATTCCCCCTTCTCCTGCCACTCCACGCCCTCGCCACGAGTGTTTCCCCAGGCTCGGGAAGGGGCTCCAAGGCGTGCCCGGGGCCCCCTCCGCTCCGGGCCCCGCAGGCCCGGCTCCCTCAGCCCGCCCCCGTCGCGGGGATGCCCCGGCCCTCGGTGACCACCTCGGTGACCACCTCGGTGACCACCGCAGGGCCCGCCGTCCCCGCTCCTTCCCAGCGCAGGGACCCTTCCCCCCCAGGCCGCCAGGGGCGCTCCCGGCCGCCCGCGGGGGAAGCGCGTCATCGCATCATCGCATCATCGCATCGCGGCGCGGTGCCCGCCCCGTTCCGGCCATGGTGGAGCAGGGCGGCGGCGGCGGCGCCATGAGCTTCCTCAGGCGGCTCCCGCCGCCCGCAGACGGCGTCCGGCACCGCCAGCCCGACACCGAGGCGCTGCTGGCCGGCCGCAGCCTGGGCGCCGGCACCCTCTACATCGCCGAGAGGTGCGGGCCGCGCCGGGCCGGGCCGGGCCGGGCCTGACCTGGGGGCTGAGGGAGGGGGAGGATCGGGGGCCTGTGAGGGGGCTGTGCGGGGCTGGGTGAGGGGGAGGATCGGGGGGCTGTGAGGGGGCCGGGCCGGGCCGGACCTGAGGGACTGGGTGAGGGGGAGGCTCGGGGGCCTGTGAGGGTGTTGCTGCTCGAAATGGTGCTTTAAACAGCAGGGGAAGAGGCGCTCCGGGGCTCAGCAGCCGGGAGTGGTGGAAGGACGGTGTCCCTGCCCGTGGGTGGCCTCGGAGGGCCCTTCCAGCCCAGGCCCTTCTGCAATTAACAACTCCCCTTGTGGCAGGGGGGGGGATTCTTTTGGCAGAGGGAGTGTGTGGGGCTGCTGGGTTTTGGTGGTGCTAACCCCCGTGGAGTCCTTGATGTTGCATTAATCACTGGAGACTGTGTGCGTGTCCCCACTGGGCAGAAATCCGCCTGGTTATTCTGGAAGGTGTTACCTGAGCTCTTTATAGTTGCTTTTAAGTCCTCTCCGCGTCGTACAGCTCAAAAAAGACAGCCTGATGATTAAAGCAATGTAATTTTCCTTAACCACGGAAAATACTCATATTCTTCAGTAGAAGGGCACTGTTAGAACGAAAACGTAATTTAAAATGTGCACTGAGGAGTGAACTTGTTTTAAAACTTTCAGACTAGGAAACGTTTATAAAATGGGCAATGATGTTGTAGGGGCTTTTGCCCCACTTGTGCTTGCTAGAGGAGAGGAATCCCTCTGGAACTTAATGTTCTGTTTATTTAGTTTGATTGCAGATACTGGGCCTATTGTTTGTGCAACATCAGCTCTCAAGACCTGTAATGTTGAGTTTCCATGTAACTTGCTTTCAGTAGATTTTTGTGTGAGGCACAATACAAGGCTGCCACCTTCCTCTCAATGCGTTTCGAGCATGTCACAAAGGTTTTACCAGAGTCACTCACTGGTAATGAATAGAAAGCACCAGTGTTTGCAGGAATGCTGTGGGAGAGCTGGGCACCCAGGAGGACAGTGTGGCTCTGGATCTATGCACTGAGCCTCTTATCTGCAGCTGTAAACAGTCGAGGCTGGGAAAAGAATTCCTTGCTCCCACTGCACTAGCTCTTGCTCTCAGCCAGAGCTTCTGAGGCAAGGAATCTTCTGTGACCTTTCCATTGCTTCTGTCCCTCCACAAAAGCTTGTGAACGCTGAGTTTTGGGTGTGGCTTTGTGCTCCTCAGTATTTCTGTTCACTGTGTGACCTGATTGAACACAGACACCCAAAACTAGCTTGAGTCTGATTTCTCATTGGCTAGAAAGACGTTGATGATTCTGATATGAAGGAGGCAGCAGCCCAGTAGTGATAATCAGTGCTGTGGTTAGTTAGGGATGAGAGTGAAAATGAGGGGAAGCAGAGGTTATACAGATAAGTTGTGAGTGGAGAAATACCCATAACCTGGCTTTGTTACCTCTGCTGATCACAGAACTGGCTGTTTTTCTACATACAGGCTATACACACATCAGATCTGTAATCCACTAGAAATTATGACACTGACTTTTCTTTCAGTGTTCTCCTTGTCTTGAAAAAACACATTTAATAGTTAGAGTTATAAATCACACTCTGGAACCTCTGTAGTTGTCTTTGGAATGCTAGGTATCTACAGGGAGGAGAAAAGGAAGAGGTGGGAGGGAAATTCAACATTCAGTGTAAATGTGATAAGCTGTGATATGTTTGGGGTGCCCAGCTGCATGTTCTTTGAGAAAAGGTTTCTTTTACCTTGGCCGTCAGATAATGCCATTGCAGAGTCCTGTTTGGGCAGGTCCAGGACTGTGTATGCCTGGAGTTCCTTGTTCAGAATTACTCACTCTTTTGGGGTTGTTTTGCTTTTCTGCGGGCCTACTATGGATGTCTCTGTTAGTCTGTAACTTGTGTCTTTTTTTCCCCCCCTTCTTTCTTAGTCGCCTCTCTTGGCTGGAAAACTCTGGAGTTGGCTTCTCCTTGGATTATCCCACCATAAGTTTACATGCTGTCTCCAGGGACTTGAGCGCCTTCCCAAGGGAGCACTTGTACGTCATGGTGAACGCCAAATTTGAAGGTATGCCCAGAGTGTTGCTTAGTGCTCCCACACAGTCCTGAGTGACATAATTTCTTCTTCAAAAAGAGTAAACGTTGGCGTTAAAAATTATATGCTTCATTGAAGTAATAGCTTGTATTTTCTTTTTCATTTTTACAAAGGATAGTTATCTTAGAAGTGCAGCTTTGCACTCATGTAGAGTCACTTCTGTACAGTTCTGCTCTCAGCATGTAACTGTGTACAGCCAGAGATGCCGAGAATCAGCTCGCTGCTCTCTTACACCATTTGAAACAATTTAGTTCCCCTGCAGTCTCCCTGTGATTCCAGCTTCGGTATAATTTTTTCTTTATTGAATTTATGTTAATGTTGCTGCCCTCTCCAGGCTTTATGAATTCCTGCTGTTTCACAGCAGCCTGGAAACTTTCATTAATTTTCTCCCACAGCTTACTTAAAAAAAAACAGTAGGTCATGTTACCAGGCTTTAATGGATGTTTGTAGATTGCCCACAAAACTCACCTATTTTACCATTCTTGCTTTGAGATAGAGAAAATAATCTTTCTGTTTCATTGTGTGAAGATTTTCTGGGGTTTTTTTGGGGGGAGGTTTATGTATTAATTTTTTTCCTCTGGTAGACATGTGAATATTTTAAGTGTGTCATAAACTGTGATCTCAATTGAAGAGTAATGGGTGTTACATCTTGAGCAGGTCACCTTTCCCCTTCATGCCTACTGGTTGTTAGAGGTTAAAACCTGGCATTTAATTATTTTTTTAATGTATCCAGAAAGTAATGACAACACTCTGAGTCCTTGGAAGCTATTAATTCTCTTCATTATTTTCTTCTTTCAAGTTACTAATATTCTCTGACAATCTGTCACTACAAATAATAAGAGGACTTGTGCATGCTCCTGTTGGTTCTTCCTCATTTTCCATTAACTGTGGTTATTTTGAAGTAAACTGAGCCTTGTCTGAAGAAAGATACCATTTCTAGCTTTTAATTCATTCTGATAGTGGTGTTTGAAAATGCAGAGATCCTGTGATACTTCGTCTAGAAATCCTTAATAGACTGATTTTTTGTGAGTATTTTTTGTGTAATTTTATATATATACATATATATATATATGAACTGTTCCTACATTAAATCTTCTGAAGCAAATGGGTTTTAGTTTTCAGGTCTAGCCCCAGCCTGCAGTTTTAACTGCCAAATAGTGTTAAACCCAAACCTTTCCACTTACTTGCCTTCAGGACTCTTCATTCTCAGTTGGGAAAGTACATTTTGTTCTTCCTCTGCAAGTTTTTGTTTTGCTCCCTGTGAGCATGTGCCTTGTCCTCAACCCCTGTTTAGAAAAAGGCACTCAGAGGTTGACTTCATTGAAAACAAAGAGCTGGACTCAACAGTAACAAGCTGTGCCTGTGGGTGTCAGTTGGAAAGGGACTGGGTAGCTTCCTTGCACACTGCATTTTTGGGGGCAACTGGCTGGCAGCTTCTTGGCATCTTCATATTCTTGGTGGTGCCAGTTCTGTATGTGATAAAAGCCACTCTCAGTGCAACAGCCTCTTCTTCTGTAGAAAACAGCTATGCACTTTTGTGGCTGTCAGTGCAGTGTCCCCAGCCACAGAGTGATGAACTGCAGGCATCTTCTCCGTGATTTTTATATTCGCAGAAAGTAAAACACCACATTGTTGCTTATTTATTCATGCACAGGAGTCAGGAAGTGCTGTTTTGCCCACAGTTGTCACTGGCTCTGGGTGCACTTTCTACCTCTGACATCTTGCTGGCTGGCTAGGAATGTCGAAAACGGAGTAGAGGTCCTCTGTAAATGTCAGAGTCCCATGTCAGGAGCCACACTGGAAGCTGGCTGATTACGTGTCAGTAGTGTTAAGGATCTGTAAAATTCATGTGATTTAAAAAATACATATATAGTGTTGTGCAAGTAATGGTAACAGTTGTGAATTAGGGGCAGGGGATGAGCACAGTTGTTTTTAATAAGGATCAGGCAATTTTCCTCAAGTGTGTGAATACTTGAGGAAATTCTTATTACAGAAATTTTAAGTCAGAGAAGTTTTTATGTGCAAGTGTTGTTGAGGTGCTTTGAGAGGACCTGATATGCCCATGTGAGTCCTGGAGTTTCATGGTGTGTTTTGGGAGAAAAGAGTGGGCGTTTTTTGTGCCTCTGTCAAGTTTTGTCCAGGTGGGTTTCTGATTTGATTACATGTGTGTTCCTGAAAGAATAAACAAATGTGACTTTTTTTTCTTTTTTTCTTTAACATTTTTAAATGTTTCTCTGAAATATCTCAATTTCCCAAAGATGAGACAAAAGAGGCTCCCATGGCTGAAGGGGAGGAGGACGACGACAGTGATGACGATGTTGAACCAATTGCAGAATTCAGATTTGTACCTAACGACAAATCAGCCTGTAAGTGAGGAGGGGAATTGTCTTAAAGTCCTGGTTATATGTGAAAGACAGTGGGGTACAGAGAAGTAAATACCATGATTCTTCAGTGTCCTTCTCTTAATTCCTTGGTTCCTGTGTGCTGAAAAGAACAAAGCAAATTTTTTTATCTCACTTGAAGCTGGAATATTTCAAGCAGCTGCTTCTCAAGGAAAATTCCAACACTTTAAAATATAGATTGTTGAGTATAAATACACAACACAAACAATCTCACTTATATACATTGGGACAGAACGTGTATGGGAAATCTCTTTTTCATTATTTACTCAGTGATATTTGAGTCAGTGACAGTCTCATTGGGAACATGCTAATGCCCAGACACTACCACTGGAAAGCTGTCATAATCCTGTCCAGTGTGGAGCTTACAGTTGAATTCAAGTTTTAAGAATCTGGTGGATGAGATTCTGCAAGGATTCCTGTAGGTGGTGACCACAGAGATAACCCTTTATCATCAGCAAAATAATGGACAAGTGCTGTTAAGAGGATAAAGCACCAGGCTGGATCTAGGAAACCTCATTTGTTTTCCTCTGTGGCTGCTGGGTTTTGGGATGGTGTTTTCAAACAAGAATTCAGTGGTGGTTCTGCTAAGGGAATAGTCCTAATCTCTTTGATCACTGAGTCCAGGGTTTCTTGCCTGTGGTTTTGGGGTATTGGTGGAGAAACAAGGAAGGTTTGTGTTCACTTGTGTTTCTGCAGTGGAAGCCATGTTTTCAGCCATGTGTGAATGCCAAGCCCTGCACCCAGACCCGGATGATGAGGATTCAGACAATGATTACGAAGGGGAGGAGTACGATGTTGAGGCCCGCGGTTGGTAACAGTTGCTTCTTTTGAAATACCTGCCAGCACTTGGATACATGGTATCTGTTATAATTGTTTATTACTCATCTTGCTGAAACATCCTTTTTATCATGGACACAGTATAGAAACACAAAAATCTGCAGAAAATACGTAGTTTAGCTGTCACAAATCACAAGAACTCAGCAAAAACATTGTCCTGGTTCTCAAAAGCCCACAGGCAAACAGCAGCCTTGCCTGTGCCCACTGGCTGTGCTAGCCCAGGTTCAGTGCCCATACTGCGGTGTGGTCAGTTCACATCACTGTGCATATTCTGTACATAATATGAGCAGCTTTTTAATCTCAGTCAGTTAATTTCAGCATAACCTGCCTGGCTGTTGTCCTGTTCCTGCACTCGTGCATGTTGCAGGCTCCTAAACTCAGGTTTGATAAACACAGTTTATTTTTGTTTTTGCAGAGTTAGAACAAGGTGACATCCCAAGCTTTTACACATATGAAGAAGGATTGTCGCATTTAACTGCAGAAGGTCAGGCCACGCTGGAGAGATTAGAGGGCATGTTAGCCCAGTCTGTCAGCACTCAGTACAACATGGCTGGAGTGAGAACAGAGGACTCGATAAGGGAGTTTGAAGGTAAGAAATGTTTTTGTTGTACTGAAGAATATATGTCTTCATCGATGACATAGCCAGTGGGACCGAGTGTACCCTCAGCAAGTTTGCATGTGACACCAAGCTGAGGGGTGCAGTTGATACTCCTGAAAGATGGGATGCCATCCAGAGGAACCAGGACTAACTTAAAGTGGGCCCACAGGAACTTCAGGAGGTTCAGCAAGGCCAAGTGAGAAGTGCTGCACATGGATTGGTGCAACTCCTGGAGTCAGTACAGGCTGGGGGATGAAGGGTTTGAGAGCAGCCCTGCCAAAAAGGACTTGGGGGTGCTGGTAGATCAAAAGTTGGACATGACCCAGCAATGTGCGCTCACAGCCCAGAAAACCAACAATATCCTGGGCTGCATCAAAAGCTGCGTGGGCAGTGGGTCGAGGGAGGGGATTCTGCCCCTCTGCTCTGCTCTAGTGAGGTCCCACCCGGAGTACTGCATCCTGCTCTGGGATCCTCAGCATAAGAACGGCACAGACCTACTAGAACGAGTCCAGAGGAGATCATAAGGATGATCAGGGGGCTGGAGCACCTCTGCTATGGGGACAGGCTGAGAGAGTTGGGATTGTTCAGCCTGGAGAAGAGAAGGCTCTGGGGACACCTTATTGAGGCCTTTCAGTGCTTGAAGACAGACTTTGTTGTAAGGCCCGTTGCTGTACGACAAAGGGGAATTGCTTCAGATGAAAAGAGGGGAGATTCACATGATAAGAGGAGAGATTTTTTTACCATGAGGGGGATGAGGCGCTGGCACAGGTTGCCCAGAGAAGCTGTGGATGCCTCATCCCTGGAAGTGTCCAAGATGAGGCTGGATGGGGCTTTGAGCAACCTGGTCTAGTGGAAGGTGTCCCTGCCCATGGCTGCAAGGTCTCTTCCCACCCAAACCATTCTGTGATTCTATGACATGAAAGCAGTAGCTCTCCAATCTGGCTAATCCATAAACACCAGGACACAGCAAGTATGATGCTGCGACTGATACCTTACTGCAAAAGGTGAAGTGTCACCCACGTGCCTGTAGCCCTACAGGCAGAGTGTTGCCAGCTGTGTAGTGAGGGCTGCTCTGTTGAAGAGTGAGCACTGCTGTGTTAAGAGTTCTTGATTCTTCCTGGTATAATTTCCTGGGAGAGTGGTAGTGTGAAGTTGATTTAGGATTTTAAAAAAAATTAAATTTGTTGGTCTGCATTTAGATTAGGGAGCAATTTCTACTCTAAATGAGTTGTCGTTTTTGTTTGGGTTTTTTTATACCCTATATTGTAAGTTAATATTTCTGTTAACACAGTTCAGAGTGGAAACACTGAAACACACTGAAATGGATTTTAAAAAAAAATCTATTTTTCTGAAGGATGCTGTCTCTTAATTCTACTGATTGTTCAAATATGTATTTAAGGAGTAAAATTCTTTTTTGTTGGGTGAAAAAAACTAGATCTCTCAGACTTTGCCTTTTCTGCATCCAGTTTTCCATGGAGCAGTATATTACCTGGGAGAAGAACAGGGTAGTATAGTAGTTTATATATATATATAAATTGCAGTACTTTTACTATACCCTGGGTTTTTTTATAAAGATAGAGAATGATGCAGCAGTTGTGGATTTCTAGCTATCAGCTTGTGTAGAACAGTCAACAAAATAATAACTAGCTTGTTCTAATCCACGGGGAGGATTTTTTAATCTTACTTGTTTTGTCAGTTGTTTACAGGTTCTCTTTGTTCTGCAACTTTGAATTAATTTATGTAAAGACAACCCTAGGTGATACACTCCTGTTCTAGCAGTGCCATTTGTTTGAAAATTTAGTCAGATTTCTGAGCCCCAAAATTTTGAACATGAATATAAGTTGAACAGCAAGTATGTCACATGTCTCAGAGTCATCTTCATCAGTTTTGTTTACTTTCTTAATCTTCTTTGCTATGGTACTGCTGCTTGGTTTGCTGCAATTATAAATACCCCCAGGGCTGCTCAGTTTCAGAATTACATTATTTTTTGACATTGTAGCATAGAGCAATTGTTCTTTTTTTTTCAATTTGATTATTGTTGAGACCTGTTTCAGAACAGGATCCACCCTCATTTTGCTAGAGCATAATTGGAGTTATTCAAAGGAATCGTTACACCATTTGTTATACTGAAACTTCATTTAAAACATGAAATAGTTTAAATCCAGTGTTTAAGTTTTTTAATAAGACAGGGTGAGATGGGGTTGTAGGAAGCGATGACATCTTTAAGTGACCAACCAACAGAGCTGGAACAAACCCAGAAACTTGTGAGCACTTCGGTGTTTCCTTAAGCCGCTTTCAGTTCAGCAGAGTTTTCTGTCCTCGCCACCTCTTGTCAGCAGAGGGCGTCCGCTCTCTTTCCGTGAAAACATCATCGGCTTGGTTACGGAGCATGGGCTGTTTCTTTCAGATGGGATGGAGGTGGATGTAGCACCAGTAGTTGCTGGGCAGTTTGAAGACGCAGAAGTTGATCACTGAGGAAGACCTACGTTGCTGTAAGTTCCTCTGGCTTTTCAGTCCTGCAGAGCCTTGCTTGTGTGTCATTTGTGTAATGTACATGATCCCAGATGTCCTACAGAAGTGTCTCATGGTATCTGAATGGTGGTGATTTAGAGGAAGGAAAACATAGCTGTAGTTAGCACAAGTGTGGAAAGATGTTCAGGTGATCTCTCCAAAAATGCCTATTGGCATAAACCATCACCCTGCAGAGGCAACCTATGTGGATATGCCTGTCTGGAAGAGATAGGTCAGCCCTTTAGTTAAGAATTGTCCAATCTCAAAGGCTCTTAGATGCTGATATATGAATGCTGGAGCCATCCTTGGGAAATTACTGTCCTTAGTGTCTGTTGTTTTGCCCTCAGTGTACAGGATTTCCCAGGCCATTCAGGGGGGCAGGACACTTCACAGCACTGCAGTCCATCTCTTCACTGTAAGTGGAGCAGGAACGGTTCCTGGTAAAGTTACGAAGCAATCTGAATGGGATTGCTGTCAGGAGTACACAGCTTAGAGACAACACCCTGCTCAGGTGGTTGTGACAGTGTGCCCTCTTGCATGCCATCACCTGTGCTGATTTTCTCCTGTTATTAGCATTACAGGATGTGCCAGTGTTTCCTTGCTGGTGCTGAGTGGCAGAAGAAGAGCAGCTTTTTCTGGGAGTGTCTGTGGAGATGCACAGGCACAGTGGGAATTGTGATCTATAGTGCACAGTCTGCACATGCTGCTGAAGCAGTGCTGCAAAGTCCCAGTTTTTATGCCTGGCTTGGAAGTGAGACTGACAGCTCTCACCTTAAAGTGAATGTCAAACTATCTCTCTTGAAATTCTGGAGAAAACAGTTGTGGAGCAGACAGCCAGAAGCTTGGCTGAGGAAGGAGGAAAGGACCACAAATAGGAAGATGACACACTGAAAAAAATCAGTGGAAAGCAGTTGATTGGAGATTCCAGTATCACTAAGAAAGAGGCTGCAGTCCCCAAGGAAGGCTGTTGCAGACGTGTGATGCACAGCGGCTTTCCTCCTCCTTTGCTTGTTTTTCTTTGCTGCTGCAGTTCTGAAAGTCTCAGAGTACCCCTGTGTTCTATTACTGACCTCAACCACTGCCACTGGTCCTGAATTGGTATTTATTGCAAGAAAAGCTCAAGCTTTTCTGCAGTCACACTTCTGCTCTGGGAAGGACTTTGCAGAACAGAGAGGAGTGTTTCCAAGAAAGTCCAGATACTGGTTTGTCATGCCACTGGATGGTTATCCAAATTGGTAAAGAACACACTTTAAAGAAAAGCCTTCAGCTGTAGATCCAGTGCATCTTAGTGAGTGAATGGAAAGTTTTGCTCTGATGACTCCATCTCCAGGATTACTCTGGTCTGTATTTTATTAAAAAAAAAGAAACCATGCTGTTGAAAAATTCAAATTTGAGTCCTCTACTTATTATCCTGGCTTAAACTTGAGCTGGACTAAGGAGAGTTGGTGGCTCATAGCAGATCTGTAAGGAGCCTGAAAGTGCTGGTGGAAGTGTTTTAGACTGATCTGTTAGCAAAGCACAAAATACACCCAGTAATAAGTAGTTTTGGTCAGTGGAATTCTTCCTGCTGCTTAGTCCATGCCTTCCATGGTGTGGCACGTGGCTGTGAGAGATTAATGTTGTGAGAGGTGACTGTAGAGGGATTCTTTCTGTCTTTCATTTGTGCTGATCAGAGCTGAGGATCTGATCCCTGTCAAAGCCGGTAAGTGACCACATGTGCAGTGTCAGGTGTTGCAGTGACATTGCTCCAGGTGGCAGTTTGCGAGCCAGGGGTGTGATGGCCCTTTTTAGGTAACCACCAGCCTGAGTGTGCTGATGTAATTTTAGTAAGTTAGAAATCTAGGATCTAAGGCAGCAACAAGCAACTGAAGGTGCAAAGTGACAAGGACAGGTCTTGGAGCTCTGTGGTAATGACCCTGCTAACAAGTTTGAGCAGGAGGGTGGCTTGGCTCTGCACTCAAAATGAGGACAGAGAGGGAGCCTGCTGTGATCTTACAGTACTCTATGGAACAGCTCAGCCTTTTTAACCTCCTGCACTGAAAACGATCTATGCAAACATCTTGTTGGTGATCCTTTAGAGAGCAATGCAGTGCTCTGCCTCTAAAGCAATGCCCTGTGGGACACTCATGTTGCATGTCACTGCTCGTTACCCAAATGAGATGTGACAGTCTCCTGCTGAAGCTCCTGGAAGACTTGCTGATGGTTGATGTGGGACATTTACACTGTTCCTGCAAGAAGCAGTGTTTTGTCTGCTGCATCACGAGGCTGCAGTAATTGTTCCAAAGCAACTGGTGTGTCTGTGTGTGGCGGTGCAGCAGGGTCTGCCAGGGCACCCTAGTACAAGCTGTAAGCACATGCTGTCCTTAGCTGACCTCAGTTTAGAACTGCTGCCAAAGATGCTCAGCCCTTCTGAAAATTAACGTTTGCTGTCTCTGACTGCAAACAACAGTTACTACTCTGTAAAGGTTAATATCCTTTTATTTTAATGCCAATTACATAAACTTGGGTGTCTTGTGTCTTTCAGATTCCTCTTGTGGCACTTCCAGAATAAGCTGTAAAACCGAAGGCATTGCAGTGACTATCGGGAGTTAACCTTTCTTTTAATGACCTAAGCTTAGACATCTAGGTCAATAAATGCTTTTAGAGATGTTTAAAACAGGGTTTGACATTTCTGACCACTATGGGGTTATTTAAAAAAACAAAACAAACAAAAGCAGTAAAACGTCTTGCATCTAACACTTGAACGGGGCTCATCAGGGGGTCATTTCATACTACCACAGAATGATTTGGGTTGCAACAGACGTTAAAGATCATCTAGTTCCAACCCCCCTGCCATGGGCAGGGATGCCATTCAGTAGATCAGGTTGCTCAGGGCCCCATCCCAACCTGGCTGTGAAAACTTCCAGGGATGGGGCAGCCATAATCTCTCTGAGCAACCTCTCTGGCCTTTTAAAGGAGCCTTTGTAGGAATTCTAGGACTTCAGAAATAAAACTCTAAGTAAAACAGAATTTTAGATTGTCCTGGAATTTTCCGTATTTTTTTACCTGTTTGTTGAGTCCATGGAGGAGAATGGAAATAGAAATGTTAGGACTAAAAGGAAGTAGGGTTGGCCAAGGATTAAAAGCAAAGCTAAATTAAAAGCCCCTCAAGTAACTGGCTTTATCATTTCAGTGCTATCCCTTTCATTTCTCTAAGAGCAGAGTTTGGGTGTAGACGAGATGGAATACAGTCTGTAAAGTCCAGAGGAAGAGAACTGTTTTGTGTCTTTGTATTAAATGTTAACATTGTTAAATAAACTAAGATTTTTGTATCTCACAACCAGCTCTGTGTTGCAGTTCTCAGTCCTTCAGCAAACCGCTTGAGCCCTTGACTTCAGCACTCTCTTCTGTAACAAAAAACCTCCAGTGAAGCAATTTTCATCATTTACCTAAATGTGAGGATAAAAGGGCAGAATATTTGCAGAGTGTGCCTGTGATAGAATTAGTCTGACGCATCCAAAACTTGGGAACCCAGCCTTAAATTAGCAAGATCTTGGTCCTTCTGGAGCTTTTCCTGTGTCATGTCTCTCTGGGGTGGTGTTTTTGCCACGGAGCAAAGTCAGCAAGTTCAGGTTGTTCCCCACCTCCTCCAATATTGAAATGAAAATCTGGTAACAAACGTCTTCCATTCTTTTGATTTGATATTGACTTGTGATTCTTTCTTGGGGGATATTGCTGTGTTTGTTGGTATATGACCAGTTTTCTTTACTGGCCCTACACTCTTGGAATTGTATTGAGTGATTCTGCCCTGCTTAGCATATTAGGATGTGATTTGGTTTCAAGGTATATGGTAATTATAACCACCCTTTGTTTAATATTCATTAGAAATGCCAGTCAAATTAGTGTTGTGAATCAGAGCTGAATAAATTAGGTGTTTAGCATGTTACACAACAGGACATTCTTCAAGAACGTTTTTACTAGCCCCTGTATATACATATGTATATATGTATTCATGTAAATATGTGCAAGTTTTTGTTAGGGTGTATATCCTTTCCTTTTGCAAACCTTCAAAAATTACATGGAACTGGGGCCTCTAATCTAACAGTCTTGGCTGTCCTGTAGGTTTGTTATCTCTGTTTTCTCTTCCCTGTTTTATATGCTCTTTGAGGTTTGAGACATCAAATCATGTAAATTACGAAAGGTTTGTTTCTGTAAGAAATGAGGCTGAAAAGTGGGAGGAAAAAATCTCTAAGGTACAAAACACTTTAAAAATAGGTAAAAAGAATAAAAAGCAGTAAAGCAAGAAAGGGAAGGTAGACCCTCCCCAAAGCATCTGTTTTACAAGCAGAACATGGTATAAACGTGTTTTTTTAGAGGATCACTTTTTCTCAGGCTCACTGTGCTGGTGTGTGGTCCTTGCCATGAAGTTTTACCAAAAACAATTTCCTTTAGTAGGCCAGTGTTAACCCAGTTATCTAGTTCTAGTTCTCTTTAGTGTATTAGCAGGCTAAGTTTTTTTTTTATTATTGCTGTTTTAATGACTGAATACAGGGTCACGGATAGGACTCTTTTATGTAAAGCACATTCAAGCCGTTGATTTCATTTTGCAATATAATCTTAAAGGTATCTTGGAAAATTAAAACACGAAAAGATTTTATTGCAACAAGTTGGAAATTGCATGAAAATATTTTCTTCCTGAGCTCTTGCAAAAAAGATAGCTGGCAATAGTAGCTGTTAAATGCTTGGTTCATAATTTTACTGTGAAAAATGCCCCATCTGATTCCCTTTCTCTTAGAACATGGTTTGTAAGGTGACTTGGATGTTGAGTCAGCAGGCATGCTACTGAGATCTTTGTAGAACTTGTTACCCATCTCTCCTTTTAAACCTAGTAACTATAAAGTGAAAAACTGCATTTACTCCTAGATTTGAATAATGTGTTTTGGCATATTTAAAAATTAAGCTGCATCCAAAAGAAGAAACCTCATGCTAGAAGCAGAGCTTCCAAGGGTGGTACCTATCAGTAGTGTTTGCCTCAGCTGAGGCTATAAAGGGCACGTTTGTGCCAGTTTGTGTTTGTATTCTTCCTGTGGTTCCTCTGTTAATTTATTCTCCTATATTGCAGATTCATTTGTTTTTTAAAAAAATTGGTAAGAGCTCCACAAAATCAAGGATACATTGAGTACTACATGACTCATCCCTATATACTGTGTCTGTGTGAAGAGGCAGCAGTAATCTCTGATACAAAGGAGGGGAGGTTTTCTAAAAAGCCCTTTTACATGCATGTCTACAGAATTTTATGGTACTTTATTACTGATTTTTCCAGCCAAGGTAAACATTCAACAATCTGCAGTGGGGCAGGATGGGGCAGAGCCTTCCTGACAGGAAGTGAGAGGTTACTTACCTGCACTCAGGTACTATTAAAACAATGCTGGTCCTACAGACTTTTAACTTTGGTGTAGGGTGCCTCTAGAAGAGTGGAGACTCTAGGGAGTAGTGTGGCCTTTCTTCCTCTCAGAAGTACATATATGGCAAGTAGGAATATGATGATGTCAATCTAAGAAATCTTCAGCTCCTTTTTTGCAGGTGCCTTCTATGGGAAGAAATCCAATAAATTCAAACTTTGAAAGGACTGGGTATTTCTCTAAAATTAGTTTTGCATGCTCTTGTAATAAAGGTCAGCAAATGGCACTTATGGCTAAAGTGACAAAGTTTCAGTGTCTTAACAGTCCTTCACATTCATATGGCTTGACTGAAAATGGTGGCAGATATTCCCAGAATCCCAATAGACATTTACAAAAGTAGTATTTGAATACAAAGTGGTAAGTTAATATTTCAAACATGAAATCTGAAAATGCAACTGAAAGGTGGCATGGAAGTCTGTGTCAGCAGTCCTCTGAAAGCTTTATGTCTGAAGATGTGGAAAATACTTTTTGATGTAGTACTGCCAGATTTCAGGGTTTCATGTCTCAGGATATCCGAGGAAAGAGTTCATCCCATATAAAAACCACAAGTATTGTACCTGAAATGAGAAATTACAGAAAGGACCTTTATTGAAATGGAGTTGAGCAGAACACTGGTATTAAAAATAAACATATGTTTCAAGTATTTGGGTGTCTACCGTGGAGAGTGCAGAAAAATGGATTTTTCTGTCCAAAGGGTTAGAGGTAGTCAGCACTTTTACCACACACAGTTTTTGTCTCCCAAAGAAAGCTCTCACTGACCATGCAAGTGGTCCTTATGAGTTAATAATCTTGTTCCTCTTAATATATTTAATGTTTTAACTCTGCTGTCTATGAGCCAAGCCAAAGGCAGAGCAGTTTGACTAGGTGAATCCAACTCGTGCACCTCCGTGTTGTACCAGGGCTCCTTTCTTTGTAACTGGATATATAAATAATTGAACCAATGGCTTAACCTCCACTTCTCAGCTGTTTGTAAGCAGTGTCTGTTTTGGTGCTGCCAAATCATGCTGCTGATCATTTTCAGGTGCTGCCAATTTGCTATAGAATGGTGGGTGTTCTTTTGAAGATCATTCTGATTTAGGGTTTATTGTGAAGCTGAAAAAATGGTGAAGTTAGAGATTGTAGTTTCTTCACAAGAACAGTGCACTGCCATAAGCTGAAAGGGACCTGTAAGGACTACTGAGTCCAAAGAACATCCAAATACAGTTTATTGTGAAGTTTTTTGGTTTTTCTCCTGGGAAAAAAAATCAGTATATTCTCTTTCAGAAATGATGATGGAAAACGTTGACAGTGTTGACAGTTGACAGCCCACCCATTGCTTGTATTTTATGAAGCTTCTTAGATCACAAAAAAAAGGGTTATTGGAAGGGATAGGAATTCTCTCTAGTCCAGTCTCCCATTCAGTGCAGGACTTTGCCTGTGCTAGATGGGTCAGGGAGGCTTTCCCTAGCTGAGTCCCTAAACACCCCCCCCCCCCCCCCCCCGCACTGTAGCACTTCTCCAGATAACTAGTTTCAATGTTGCTGCATCCTTCTGAAGGCTTTCTTGGAGACTAACCCGAATTTCCCATGTCCACATTTGGGGTGTCGCTGTTAGTCGCTGCTAACAAGAACAGTTAATCTCTGTCATCCTTGTAACTACCCTTGACATAATGGTTGACTGTTCTTAAAACGTGCTTTCATCTTATTCTTCCAGCCTAAACAAGTCCAGTTCCCTCAGCATCCCTTTTATGTATCAGGTACTGTAGGCCCTCCATGTTGTTAGTCCTCCACTGACTGGATCCCATTTTATCCATGGTGCTCCTGAACTGGGGGACCCCAGACAGCGATATTCCACATACCACCTCTCAAGCACCGAGTAGAGGGAGGCAATGAAGTCCCATGGTGATCCCAATTTGCTGAATCGTGTGCTTTGTCTTTCTTGCAGAGAAAACAAACCTTTGTGAACAAACTTTAATTCAGGTCACTGTTAAATGTACCGAGGAATATGAACTCCCAGTACCGACAGCAGCATACTCTGCATGTTACTGGCCCTCAGCCAGCTGTCAAACCATTGATTGTTACATTTTGAGGTCAGTGGTTTAGCCTGTTTTTATTCCATCTAACAGTCTTTTCATGTGGCCCCACTCTTTGACTTTGGACCAAGAACCCTGTGGCAGATGGTCTCAAAAGCCTTCCTAAAGTGAAGGTATACTAGATCCCAGCTCCCCCCTCATTCCCACATGTATTCATCATGGAAGGCAACCAAGCTGGTCAAGCATGGACTACCCTCACTAAAACTGCACCGACTGTTCCTGCGATTACCTTTGTGTTGTTTACATGGTTGGAAATGGAGTTCAAGTCTAGGTACTCCACCATCTTCCCACTGACTGAGGCGAGAGCAACTAGCTTATAGTTCCCTGGCTTCTCTCTCCTCCTTAAAAGCAGGCATAGTATTACCACATTTCCCATTGGCAGGAACCTCCTCCAACTGCTGTAACTTTTCATAAATGAAGGACAATCCTAACATTGACCAACAATTTCTAGGTGATTCCCAGTAGAGTCAATGGATTCGCAATCACTGAGCTTATCCATGTTATTCCTACCCTGTTGCTCCCTCGCTATTTTTTGCCTCCTTTCCTAAACCTTACTGATTTACACAGAGGTTCGGAAGCAAATTTTTCTTGGGAAGACTCTGGTTAAAGAAGGACAGGCAGTATCTCAGCCTTTTTCATGCCATCCATCACTAGGTTGTCTCCTCCCTCCACCAATGGACCTGAATTTTCTCTGGACTTTTTTTTGTGATAAATATATTTGTAACTCTTAGTTCCAGCTGAGCTCTGACCTTTCTGATTTTGTTTCTAGGTGCCTGTGCAAAGCCCTTACACTCCTCCTTTGCTGACCATCTCTGTTTTGACTTGTTACATGCTCTGCTTTGTTCATAGGGAAGCTCTTTGTCTAGCCAGTAGGGAAAGGCTTTCTGTCAAATTTCCTAGTCTAGGTGACGGATTGCTCCTGGACATCTAAATCTACTACTGAGTTCTCAGAGAGCTTTTTTGAAAAATCATCTTTCCACAGTATACCTTCCTCATTTATGGCAGCTTCTAAGGGAATTCCTATTGACTTAGCAGTTCCCTAAACAAGCAGAATTGCGTTTCGAAGTCCAAACAGCTCTGCTACTTACCTTCCCAGTCTCCTTCTGGACCCTGAACTCTTGTGAGGACTAAACCCAAGTGGCCACACTCACCACCCATTCTTCTCTGTAAGCAGGTCAAGTACAGGATTAACACTCACTGACCCTTTAGTATTTGAATTAGACTTAACTACTGACGGTTTTCTAGGAACTTCATGGATTGCATTCCCTCCCTGCATGCAAGTTTTGGTCTGTCAGAGGATTTCTACAGAGCTGAAAACCCCTAGGAGGACCAGGGTCTGGGAGCAGGAGACTTGGAGTTGTTAAAACTCTCCTTTGCAACTGCACACAGACTTGGAATTCTTGTTTCTTTGCTAAGTTCCATGCTTCAGTGTTCTGAACTTGTGGGAGGCCTGGGAATATCTTCTCTCTTTGTTTACCTTCTCCATTTACCTCTACTGCTAAGCAACTTTTGTGGCACTTATTTTCTCTCCCAATCAACTTTTTCAACTAAGGAATAGTATTAATCTTTCTAGTAAAACTGATCAAAAGTGGGCCTAGATTCTAGTTTTATAGTGTTAGAAACGTAGCAGGATGCTAGACCAGGTTGGATGGGGCTTTGAGCAACTTGGATCTGGTGGAAAGTGTCCCTGCCCATGGTGGGAGGGAGGTGTGGAACTAGATGGTCTTTAAGGTCCCTCCCAACCCAAACCATTCTACAATACAATTCTATGTTATGCTAAGCTGGCACCTGTACAGGAAAGACCATCTCATTTTTTGAACTC
This sequence comes from Sclerurus mexicanus, assembly GCA_013396755.1. Lineage (NCBI taxonomy): Eukaryota > Metazoa > Chordata > Aves > Passeriformes > Furnariidae > Sclerurus > Sclerurus mexicanus. Next base: position 318,218 of record VWZF01001884.1, on the reverse strand, counting down.
ATGACTATCTTGTCACCAACTTTTCAACTCACAGCTGCCATTTCCCTGGTACTGAAGGAGCAGAATTAGCCCAGTGCTCATCATTACTAGTGGTATAATAATGTTTGGACAACTAATGTGAATTCCTTTGGCAGTAAAACAGAAACTATCTTTGTTCCACTGGTACTTACTGTGTCTGTGTTCACAGTGCAGAGCTCAGGCCTGCCTGTGCTAAGTCATAAATACTTGCTGACATTTATACTTATTACAGGAATTAGCTGTTTAAAGCTGTAGGAGAATCACCTCACCAAAATGTCAGTGAAGCCATTTTGAAAAATAAGTAATTAACTACAGTTCCAAGATTATATTCCTGAAAGACCATAGAACACCAGTTGTTTATCCTAAAAGAGAACTTCCACTTTGTCTTCCTCTAGTGAAGGTGATAATCAATCTTCCTCTTGTTCCAAGTGTTCTTTCTAAGAACATTGTTTTGAAACTGACTCACTCACAGCTAGATCAGGGTATCAGTTACATACTGAACACTGTGTGTCTCCTTGTCCTCGTGGGTTTTTGCTGTGGCCATAAATGAGAACATACTGCACTTTGCAGTGGCAGTTTGAAGTTTCATGGTATGCTAGTCCATGGTTCTGCATGAGGTAGTTATTACAGAAAATCACAGAAAAAGCTAATAGACTCGTAGAATTCCCCAAAGGAAGAACAAAGTAATTTAACCATCTAAGATGCTGATGCTGTGAAAAGTAAGACATCAAATTAGAGTATCACTACAACTCTGCCAGTTTCTAGGAAGTCTGAAACTGTATTTCTGCAATCATGTGGATTCTGAAAGTAACTTTGACAACTAAATTTAAAGTATCTCTTCCCTCATCACCTACTTTTATGACGCTGTTTAGAGGTTCTTTTGACAAGAATTCTATTTGTCATCAAAACAGACCATTTTCCTAGATGCCTCATCATTTGGTCCAACTGTGGAAGAAAAAATTCTATTCCTATTATCTTCTTATTTTCAAGAAGTGTCAGAAAAAATTCACTTCATGTTAGATTTATAGATCCACACTCCCGTACTCATCAACTCAGTTTTCAGATGCAGCAATCTCCTCTATACTCACACTTCAGATACTACATCTGTTCACAACTCTTGGTTTATAAGTTAAGGTCTCTATGTATCCATGAAGCATCCTTGTTTTGTAATAAGACATTTATATCACCAAAAGGCTACTCGGTGCTTCAGGTGATCCACAGACCTGGGGTCTGTAACTAAATGCTGGTTACAGTAGCGACACTGCAAAAATGATGTGTCCTGAGTTTCCACACTTTTACAACTGCCCGGTCTGGAGTTCCTTTCCCTCTTAAATTAAGAGACAGCATTCATACATACATTCTGTATGTATTTTCTAGATGGTTATGAATTTTCATAGAAATGTAACATTACTCCCTAATCACGTTCTAAATTCCTCAATCTTCTTACATCAGAATCACCCGAAAGGCTTTCTGCAAAGCTGTTCTGTGGGACACATGTTGGCAAATAAGCAGAACGTGGGGTTTCAGAATACCTCCTGTTTCTTTAGTTCACTTGCCAACATATTAAATCCCAAGCACTTGCAACCTGAAAAATCTCTAAATGGTTATCATGTTGAAATCAGCTCATGTACCAGAAAGCTAAAGCTGAATGGTGTGAAATACTATGTATTCTGTTAGGAGTTAAGTGATGCTGATCAGCTTTGCCTATGACATTTCATTAACTACTAACTAATCAAGCTGACTCTACTGTTCAGTCATCCTGTTTGGAGATCTAATTTAACAAAGTTATATTAAATTTTACTTTGACTAAAACTTCTGTCTTCATTTTTGACTGACTGAGAGTCAAGGCAAGTAGAACACGCACAGACGTGAACTCCAGAAAAGGAAGTTTTTTTGTTATTATGGGAGTGGCAGCCCTTTGTTGTTTCCTGTGTGTATTTTACATCCTGTTGTGCTTTCATCACTGTTGTACCTTCTAATAGGATTAACAGTCATGAAAGAATTTAGGATTAGCAGACTGCTTCTTTATATGCCCTCTAAGCAGAAAGCTCAAGATTTGCAGGGACTAACTGTAAACAAACAGCATGAAGTATCACATGCACCATTTTTATCTACACACAGCTAGAAGTTAAAATCAATAGCTTCCAAATTAAAGCTGTAATTTAAGTTAGAAAAAATCTAATTGTTAACATTCCTAATTTTTAAAGTAATAACAGATTGTTTCCAGCAGTGACTGCGGGAAAAACAGAGAATAGGAACTGTGACAGTTTAGACACCATGGAGAGAAAAAAAGATTTGATATTATAAAAGTAATGATTGAGAAGGCACATTTAATGCACTTGTCCTAATACCTGTGTGTATGTTGTTTGTTTTTTTTTATTTATAATCCCCATGTTCTTGAATACTGTCAAAAAACAAGACAGAAACTGTGTGCTAACAATGTGTTTCTCTTTTTGAAGTTAATAAGGCTAATATTTAGTTTCAGATAGCCTCTTCTCCTGTTTGATATTCTGCTGGAATCTACAAGTGGGCCTCTGGACAGTGTGATACCTCAAAAAGGCTGGATTTTAATACCAAGGCACAAAGTCCCAAACAATAGGCAATTTTGAATGTATCAAGCTCCAGAGTAAACAGTTGTTAGTTTATAACTAACTAGTTAACCCTAACCTAAAGATCAAACTTCTTTCATCTAGAATTGCGCTGTTGTGGTTCTTTTGTAGGTATATTTGCTTGCTCAAAGAATCTCAAAAGTATTTAGACTTTGAACATAACATCTGAACTAAACAACTGTACAGCATAATACAGTTGTTTCTGAAAATAAATTGATCAGAACAGTAGGTATTATTTTGTGAATAAAACATGTTTAAAACTCAGTGTTAGATACTTGATTGATGGGACAAGGAGTAATGGTTTTAATCTAAAACTGGGCAGAAATAGACTAGATATAAGGATGAAGTTTTTTACAGTGAGGGGAGAAAACACTGGCACAGGTTGCCCAGAGAGGTGGTGGGTGTCCCATCCCTGGAAGTATCCAAGGCCAGGTCAGATGGGGCTCTGAGTAACCTGCTCTAGTTGAAGATGTCCCTGCCCACTGCAAGGGGGTCAAACTAGACGATCTTTAAAGGTCCCTCCCAACCCAAACCATTCTATGGTTCACAAAACACTGTCAGAGGCACTCTACATGGAGCACTGAAGAAGTTTAAAATTTGCAAAATGAAACCATGATTCTGAATTACTTTTACACATACATGATAACTTACTATTTTCTGAATTTTATTTGAAGCAGAAAATGAGAACTCTATGAAATAAAGAATGCCCATTTCCTGATTTTTGAACCATGTACTAAATAACGTTTTCTCAAATACATAACATAATAGGAACTTACCTAGGGCTGGTGCTATCCAATATACCAGTGAGTAACTCAAAAATTTTTCATAGAAACAATCTGCATGTAATGAAAAAGCCAGTGCTGGGTTAAATATTGCTCCTGTGAGGTTTCCACCTGCAATAAGATGTAAACAACATGAAATCAAATCATCTTTCTTAATCTTAAATTAATACTGAAGTGCACATACAAAATACTAAAATAAATACACACCCTGCAATAAAATGAATTAGCAGAAACTGTTTGAACAGATAACGTCAAAAGAATTTATTTACCTGATGACATGGTTAACATTTTAACTGTTTCCTAAAAGGTTTTAAAACATCTGAAAGGTAGGCTATAACTTCCTTTATCTCTTTCTAGCAAATAGGCTTTAAAGAGATAGGCTTGGCTAATGCTGAATGTTTCTATTGATAAAACTAGAAGCTGTTTTACTAATAGTCTTTAGAAGAGGCAGTAAGTGCACAAGTTATTACTAAAAAAGTACTGAGCCTTCATTACATCCCCGTGTAACATGAAACACATATGCAAGATAATAGAAGAAATTTGTCAAGCTCCTAAGCTGACCTCTATACCTTCTTGTAAGAACACTAATCAATGTATAGAACATTATCATATGGTATAACAACTGTGGGAAAAGTCTTTATGATCATTCTAGATGCTGTCTGAAGAAAATAAAAGTGAATGCCACCCCACTGTCTTGTAATAGGAAGCCAAGCATCTTTCCTTGACTCTGACTTCAGCTGTAAATGAAATTGCCTAAACATTTTCTAAATAACTAGATCCAAACACATTACACTGTGGGGACTAAACTGTAATTACACTGCAGATGAATCTGGAGCTAAGTGTATTTAATTCTGACATGTTGCAATCCTGCAGAAATAGCATTACTCATAGCGAAATTACCTGTATTTCTGTACTATTAGTTAGTAACCACCCCATATCTCTTTTATCTGTTAATCTGTTCCCACCAAATATAATTGTGTCTATTTAATTCCTTAAAGGTTACTCTTGATTTTTCCCCAAATAAGCTAGTGTGAGCTTTGAACTTACCCTTTGTACAAATACTTTGCTGCTGCAACCCTCGTTTGCTATAAGCATGCAATCATTTACCCGAAGTTTTAGTAAGGTCTTTGCCATTCTCTTCTTCTGTATTTCTTTCTATATTCTCCTTATTATTTATTTTACTGTTACTCCAGTTCAGGAAAATTTTAATCTTTGTTTACCTCCTCCTTTGTTTACCTGTGATTTTACACTTGTTCCCAAGAGCAGCTCAGGTTCACTGTGTGGTCTGTTCTTCTGCACAATGACATATGAGCAACACCCACTGTTGCCAGGAAGCCCAGCTACAATAATTTACTTTGCTTTAATCTATTTACAAATTCACTGCTTCTGCTTTTATATCAACAAACACACAGTTGAAAGTAAAATTTCACTCTCAGGATGCAGTTGCTGAACATTAAACATTAGACAGGGTTTTAATTGCTGTATTTCTTCAATATTCATTACTAATAACTTCTGGAATATCAACTATAGGCCAGGGGCACTAGTATAATCTTATTTAAAATTATTTATTAAGCACCTCAATCTGTATACCAGAAAAGACAAATTATTTTATGGTAAAAGAAATGCAACCTCTTTGATGTGGTACACATAAAGACTTTAAAAGGGGAAGTAATGTGTGCTCCCCACAGTGCATGAGAAAGTAATTTTACCTTTTTGCCTTTAGTAAAGGCAAAACCAAGTCAGAAAGAAACTCAGAATTAAAAATATGTCTGTCATTTTTACCTGGGTATGTTAAACCCAGAAAAATCTAACCAATTTCATATAATTCTGACTTAACTGTAATACTGCCTGTAAATGAAGCTCTCAAAGGTGTATTTTTTTCTTCCCCTAATTAAATACTTTCCCAAGGGCAATACCAAAAGACATTCTTTATCATCTTGTATACAGTCTGCATCCTTAGCTACTGAATCATTCCCTAAATATGTAAAGACATAATGTTCTTTTTGTTCTTCTGTTGAGTAGAGTGAAGCAGTATTGGAGCTTTTGTGTACACTATGTCCTACTATAAAAATTTGCTCTGTGTAAGACTAAAGGTAAAAAAAAAAAAATCCAAATATTTTTAATTATGAAAAAGTATAAGAAAAACTAAAGAAACACCTTGTAATTTTGATAATACTACATAACCTATGTTATTTGTTGGGGTAAGCTGCATGGCATACCTAAGTACCTTGTATCAGTACACACAACACTGACCTACCAAACTTTGTTTTTTCCGATAGCTTCATTTAGTCAATTTAATGTTCTTGAGCCTCGTTTCTGCAGCAATACATTTAGAAGGGTGTAAGCCACAGGGATGTAGCTATCCTTCAAAATTTTACCCAAACCACACTGGAGTAAAAGGCATTCCTTCTTACAGTCCCTTTTCAGACAGCAGTCATTCACCTTACAAGATACAGCCTTCAGGCTCGTAGCAGAGCATAATTCATGGACTGAAATATCATATACTACGTACAAGATGCTTTTTCCTAACACTTCTGATTCATTGATAACTGTAACAGACACAGGTCCTGAAGGCAAAACTGACTTGTTTCTTTACAGAGTATAAAGAGAAATCATTATCATGAATTTTATTTTGTAAATTTAACACACCTGAGTTCCCAGCTAGAACACTGTACCTGCCCAATTAAAATTTAAAAACAATCATTCATACAATACTATATTTGATAATTTTGTAGAAATAAGGAAGAGTGTTACTAGCTTGCCTGAATTAGTATTGCTTTGCCTAAATTTGTGCTGGTTGCCTGGCCCTTTGGTGCTGGGTGTGCAAGAGAGATCCATTCCTCTTAGAGAAGCACTCAAGGTCTGTAAATATATATAGGTATATGTATATATTTAAATATATGAATAGTAAACAAAGAGGTGTAGAAGATTTTCTGAGAATTTTCCAGCCCAGACAAGTTATGCATCTGTCTCTCTTCACAGTCTGTAGATGAGAACTCAGCCTGCTGAAGGCCACTGTCTGTGACACCTGAGTTTTAAGTCCCTCTTTCAACTGTGTGTAAGAAGCACTGATGTGCAACAGACCTCTGTGCCACAAGATCCATAGGAACTACAGGATAAATGCACCAGACATATTCCATGACTGCCTACCAGGCTTTTTGCTACTGCCTCACATACTCGCCATACTATCAGGATGCTGTGGGCAGGGGGTCTCAACCAGCAGCCCTCAAAACCGAGGAGTTAACCTTCCACTGGAAAAAAGAGATCTGTTACAGTGCAAACCTGTGACTTCATCACAGTAAGAAATTAACAGCAGCAGTGTGGCCCTGCATTTGTTGCGTAATAGCTCAGTGATAGGAATCTGTGTTCTGCACACAATACAGACAGAAGGTGCAAGTGAAAGAGGCCTGGGTGCAGCGGGTTGAGGTTTCCTAGAGGTATTTGCAGGTCAATTGCACTGCGTAGTCTTAGCAAGTCCAAGTTTATGACACGGAAGGGGACGTGGTACACAGTCTTCTGCTAGAGAAAGAGGGGAGCCTGGCCAACAAAACTGGGAATGAATTCTATGTATGAACTAGGGAAAGGCAATATGACACATTATTTTATACGAGAATTTTCTAAGCAGGAAAAGAATGTTAAGAACCAGGAATCCAGTCTGTGCTTGTAGGAGAAGAGGGAGGATAATATTTGGCTACACTTTCACTGAGCAATTCAGAAATACATTTAACGTCCTCAAATGCACTGACACCTTGCTTCTGCCTTTAAAAGTTAATTTTGGAAAGTAGTTCACTGCTAAGTTAATTCTCAAGATTCCCCATGCACTTCTTTTATCTTTTAGGAATTAGCTAATTTCAGCTAAAAATAATGAGGAAAGGTTTTTTCATTACTACATCTGAAAATCTGACTGCACATTGTTCTAGATGCTATTATGTTAAATAGCATAATACAGGTAAACCTTTTTGACACAACATCAATGTCTGCAGGTAAGAGAAGTGATCTCCCTCTCTCATAAAAGGATATGATAATTCCCTAGATAACTTCTTGTGTGGTGGGGGCAGTAGCACAGTCAAGGAGTTCCATAACCCCCTCTCACCTCTCCAAACTATGGAATCTCCCTGCAGGGCAGTCCTCAAGTGACCTAACAACTCTTGGTACTTCACTGGGGACACAAGGGAGGATCAACAGCCAGAAGACAGTTCAGACTCACTCCCCTCCCACTGCTCCAGAGAGGAGGCGTGGGTGAGAGTGTCCCAGCTCTGGGAAGCATGACAATCACGTAGAGGCAAGCGTATGGACACACATCCATAGGAGGCACAGAAGGCTCTAATACAACAGACACCTATTTTTTCGCTTTCCTTACATTTGGTTTCATGAGGGATTACTTTATCATTTCTGTATGCATTCTACAAATAACCATTCCGTTTTCTGATGTAAGAAAGTAGTTAAATAAACTGCACTGATATGAATTATGCATTATTTAAATGCAGATCTGCCATATTGCCAGTCTTTGCCTTGCTGTTGCACAATCAGCACTTTCTCCTGATGCAAACAGCGGCGTTCTCTCGCAATGCCACTCAGAAATCAGAGCACACAGTACCAAATCTCTCATGCTGTATAAATAGTTGGATTATGAAACAATCCTTCACTGAGATATTTTGACACTTAACCATATTTACCTGTAGCTTTGACATAATTTTAAATTCATAACTCGTTTCGTTCTTAACCCCGCACCTGTCTGGAATGCAACCAGGCAAAGTTTATATAAACTCCAAACAAACTCTAAATACGTAAGACAATACACTTTCCTTGATGATTTTTTTGGTAACGTACGAATAAGAATTTTGCACTTAATAATAAAAACAATAAAAAAATAACACTTAATAAAAATAAATAACACTTAATAATAAAAACCCCTTTCATTAGAACTTTATTGCAGAAACAGAGAGGGGAGGAAAAAGAAAGGGAAAAAAAAAAAAAAGGTAAGACTAACCTGCATAGACGAGCATGGTGATGAGGAGGGCAAGCAAATGGACTCTGTATTTGGGAGTGACGCTTTCCGCTCGCAGGACCGCCAGCTGGAACACGACGGTGAAGAGCAGCTCTATGCAGAACGCCTGCAGCTCCGAGGTCTGCATGGGGCTGCTGCAGCCCCGCGACAGCGCCCCGGCGTGCGGCTCTGCCATGCCCAGGCTCCAGGCAAAGCGCATGAACGCCCTGGCGAGCGCCGCGGCCGCGAACTGCGCGGCGACCCGCAGCGCCCCGTCGGCGGCCGCGGCCGCGCCGGCCC